>JAIUZE010073466.1:0-95122 GCA_022085475.1 Heliosperma pusillum | reverse complement strand
AGGAGAATGAGAGAGATGATGTTTTACTCCTAGAGAGTAACGAACCCGTTACCTATAAAGGTGCTATGACCTGTTCCGACTCTAAGCTATGGCTTAAAGCCATGCAATCCGAGATGGACTCCATGTATGAGAATGACGTATGGGATCTGGTTGATTTGCCTGATAAGGTTCGGCCTCTTCAGTGCAAATGGCTTTACAAGATAAAGCATTCCGTAGGGGGACAACCAGACACCTATAAGACACGACTAGTGGCAAAAGGTTTCACTCAAGTGCAAGGATTGCATTATGATGAAATTTTTGCACCCGTAGTTATGCTGCGTTCCATTCGGATAATCTTAGCGATTGCCGCTTTTCATGACTATGAAATTTGGCAGATGGATGTGAAAACCGCCTTCTTAAACGGTTATTTGGAGGAGGAATTGTACATGGTACAACTCGAAGGTTTCATTGATCCTAAAAATCCTAAGAAAGTTTGCAAGATTAAGCGTTCCATTTATGGACTTAAGCAAGCTTCTCGGAGTTGGAATCATCGTTTCGACCAGGTGATAAAAGAGAATGGTTTCACTCGATCGGCCGAGGAGCCATCTTGTATGTCAAGACGAGTGGGAGTAATATTGTCTTCTTAATATTGTATGTTGATGACATACTCTTGATTGGGAATGACATCCCTCTCTTATCTTCGGTAAAAGTATGGTTAAAGAACCATTTCCTGATGAAAGATCTGGGTGAGGCACAACGCATATTGGGGATCCGTATCTATAGAGATAGATCACGACGGATGTTATCACTCAGTCAGAAGTCTTATATAGATAAGATTCTTGAGAGGTTCAGCATGACCAACTCCAAGAAGGGGAACCTTCCAATGATTTCTGGGATGCATTTGAGTAAAGCTCAGGCACCCAAGACATCGGAAGAGGTCGAGCGCATGAGTCGTGTTCCTTATGCATCAGCTATAGGATCGATCATGTATGCCATGATATGCACACGTCCAGACGTGGCATATGCATTGATTATGACGAGTTGGTACCAAGGCAATCCAGGTGAAACACACTGGATGGCTGTCAAAAACATCCTTAAGTACTTACGAAGGACTAAGGATTGGGTATTGACTTATGGAGGAGACACTGAGCTATGCGCAATCGGTTACGCAGATGCTAGCTTCCAAACAGATCGAGATGACTCGAAATCTCAGTCTGGATTCGTCTTTACTC
This sequence comes from Heliosperma pusillum, assembly GCA_022085475.1. Classification (NCBI taxonomy): domain Eukaryota; kingdom Viridiplantae; phylum Streptophyta; class Magnoliopsida; order Caryophyllales; family Caryophyllaceae; genus Heliosperma; species Heliosperma pusillum. The sequence goes on along the minus strand of JAIUZE010073466.1, from coordinate 93,911 downwards.
TTAATGGCGCTGCGGTCAGTTGGAAAAGTTCCAAACAAAGTGTTATAGCAGATTCTACAACGTTATGGATTAGATATGATAAGCATAAAGGGCACATTATTTCCATGGGAATTAAACGTGTTCCTGAGTTATAGTAGTTGTTTACATGGATTAGATAAATGTATCTTTTTCATATACTATTCATAATATCATCGTATTGTGTCATATTTTGTTTTTCATGTGGATTGTACAACAACATTGAATGCCACAAAGTGAACTGAATTACATTATATTTGTTTTGGTTCGTAATCGCCACATGAGCTGATAACTCTGGCAATTATATTGTGAAGTTGATTGATGGTGGGTTCAACGAGCCATAAGTCAAACGGTTGACTGATCGATCACAGATACGAGTTATAAAGATACCTCGTAAGACATCGTGACAACGTTATGGAGTCCTAAATGTTTAAAAACATTTGGTGCCAGGTCGTGGATTGGACGTCCATAGTGTTCCTAGAGTCGATTCTTTTGACTATCGACTGTCTCTTGAGATTAAGGCAGTTTTTGGGTGACTTTAGTTTCTTTCTCATGGTCGACCGTAACAGGAGGCTAAGCAGATTTTTACTGGGTCATTTCATACTGTGCTTGCATCTGCAGGATTTAAGTTGAAGAAAATTTCCAACCTTTATCAGATTTTGTTATTTCTCAAGGCCACTCGAGGAGTTGTAGCTGAAATGCATGGCCATGCTCGAATAATGATTCGTTTATCAGTTAAGTTACTCTCTAGTCGGGAAAACCACTCTTGATACTGATCACTTGTAAAATACGACCTTTGTGAATACGGACTTTGCAAATTGGTTTACATTGAGTGGGAGAAGGTTGGATATGAGAATCGGTTATCGCACATACACTTGTAAGGACAAGTGGGAGATTGTTGGAGCTAGTGTCCTCCACAGTTAGTGTGATAAAGTTGTTAAATCTTTACAGGTTCACGGGGTTATACTTAGTATTCTATCAGTTGATTAACGTTTATCGATAACGGTTGGCTTGCTAGAAAGTTTGACGTTTTGTCATTTAAATTGGCGGTGATCAACTGACTAAAAGTCACACCTAAAGGATGGTTTGAGAGATATGATTATATGAAAAATATATCATATTGGATGCCTTATATGACTAAAAGGGTTAGTCGATGTATATGACTAAAAGTGTTAGTCAATGTAATGATTGATACGATTATTTAATCGATTAAATAATACTAGCTGAGACGAATTAAATGTTAATTCGTAATTGAATATAAACTGTTATATCTAATTAATGTATATAATGTAATTATTTAATACGATTAAATAATGTAAGCTTAAACGAATTAAATGTTAATTCGTAATTAAATATAAATTGTTATATTTAATTAGCAAATTATAAATATACAATGTTTATAATTGACGTATATATTATAATATTACATTCACATATTATACATTAAATAAATAAAAGAAGGAAGAATCCTATCTTTACTCCAATTCCTAATACAAGTAGAAGAAAAAGAGGGAAGACTTCTCACTCTACTAGACTTCTATTTGGACGTGTAAAAGGAGAGAGGAGGAGAGTTCAATATAAACTCTTCTCCTCTACATAATTCATCATTCAGTTCTTGACACAAAAATCATCAGTAATTTTTGTATTCTTTCTAGCACAAGAAAAGGCATATCTCAGAGCATCTTGGGTGCAACAATTAGGAGAATATCGATTTCGATATTTGTTCTTAGGCCATATTGGTAGGACCAAAAGGTTGATTCTAATCTTTATGCTCTTCGTTTATAACTCGTATTTCATATATTATAATTTCGTTATAATCCGTAAAATTAATGACGAAATATACCGATATTTCCAACAGGTTGTTCCTAGGATGTGCTATATTTGTGATGCTGATAAGGAAGATCATACTCATCTGTTTCAGAATTGTCATTATGCAAAGGAGTGTTTCAGGCTAGCAGGTGCTTGGCTGAAGCTTTCTCTAGGCGTTCTGATGAATTCAGAGAGGATTCAGCATATGAGGGCTACCATGTTACGCAGGCAGATTATCATGGCAACATATACAGGGCTGTGTTACAACATTTGGAGAGTCAGAAATATCTGCATGTTAGAGGGGCATGTGCTTTGTCCACGAGCTCTTGTCAATCAAGTAAAAGATGATTGCAGGAGAAGGCTGATGCTTGGATTCAAAGGAGCTATGACTTTTGTTGATAGAAGATCATGCAGGGGTGCTGGGCTGAGTAATTAAAGCTACCAGGTTGATGAATGTTTTAATGGAATGATGATGCAGGCTTATGAGGATTGCATTTTGAGTCTGCTGTTTCAATGCAGATACAACTTATAACATAAGGAAACATTTGTGTAGTTTTGGCTGTTTTTCAAAGTTTTATCATTCATTGTTAATCTTGGTTGGTGTATATAACAAAATTGAAAGGACTTATTGTAATTGGTGTTGCCCATATTGTTGGGTTAGTTTATAATATTCTTACATTTCATCAAAAAAAAAACATAGCATAGCATCAAAATCATAAGCAATATAAACATCAATATAAATTTTACATGCATAAAGAACGTATAATTAGAAGAAGCCGGTTAACAAAAAAATAGGCAATAATGGAGTAGAGAAAGTTATAATTACAGAGTAATATTTTTATGAAAAATAGAGAAAAGAGAGAAATTGAAAAATTAGATTTTAGGCTAAAAAGATAGGAGTAGCAAGAGATTGTGAGAAATGGAAGTAGAAGTAGCAATTTACTGCTTCTCCTTTTAGTAGTTTTTTTTTTTTTTTTTTTTTTTTTTTTTTTTTTTATGTTTTTGACTTTTTAAAAGTTGTTTTATACCCTCTTAATTTATGGTGTTTGGCCTAACTTCTACTTAATCAGTTACAAAAGCACTTGTAAATCTAGGCCAAACAGCACCTTAATACGGAGTAGAACATTTTGATGATACAGAATAATATTCTAAATAGTGTTGTTTGAACAAGAGTAAGGATCCAGTTTCTATGGGAGAGAACGTATATGATAGGTCAAATTGGTTCAGAATTTCAAATCAAAATTCACAACAAGTTTGTTTTTAAGGAACACTCAGTTTGTTTTAGTCGATCACAATAAGTATATATAAATATTGTATCGTAATTAGGGAAATCATGACAAGTGCTTTGATAAATATGTACCTTTTATACAAATAAAATATTTGTGTTTTAAGATGTTATAGTATTAAATATGTTTTCCTTTGAAGTTATTACATTTAATCTTCTTTTTTTGTTTGTAAATGGAGCTATAAGATTGATTTTTTAATGTTGGTGGGCTTCGAACCCAGGTTATCTATATTTTACTAATTATGCTAGTTTATCTTTATTATACTTTGTGGGGTTGCTAATGAGAGGTGTGGTGATTAAAGGTTTATAACAACCAAATTTCCTATGCCACTTTTATCTAAGATTTAATAGCATCACAATTTGTTTTCTAACAATAGTCTTAACTCTTAAACACAACCATGGATCACAGAGTAGCGTTGGTTAAAGATAGACCTGTCAAATTCCGACCCGACCCGAAAACCCCCCAACCCGAAACAGGACCCGCTTCTCTAAGGTCAAGACTCGAAAATTTTGACCCGGTGACCCGTTTGACCCGAACCCGAAATAACCTGTTATTTTAGGGTCAAAACCCGACCCGACCCGTTGGGTCAAAGGTAAATCAAGAATTTCATTAAAATATTAATATTTATATATTATATTTGAAAAAATGGTTAATAAAATATTATTTTTAAACTAAAAAATTACAAACACAATTAAAAAAATCAATTTTATACAATTTTAATAATATTTAATAATAAAATAATTATTAAAAACAATTTATTTTAATAATTATGTCAATATAGTTAATGTAAACATTAATTATGATTAAAATATTAATTTTAAATACGTTTTGCATTTATAAAAATATATTTTCTATAAAAAAATCGGGAAAAAAAGGCGTTAGAGACTATTTCTTGACCCGTATTCTAACCCTAACCGACCCGTTACCTGTATGACAGTATGACCCGACCCGTATTTGCCCGACCCGTATTCGAACCAACCTGTATTCTGACCGGACCCGTATGATCCGTTTGACAGATCTAGTTAAAGATGATTATTAACATGATTTTATTCTAATTCCATGTGAGAAATTGTGGGAATTGGGTGAAATGTTATGTTTTTAGATATTAATTTTCGTAAGATTGATACTGGGGATATAATCCGAAATTTGTGAGTATTATTGACAACCATTTGTCGTCATCTGGAGCCTTAAACAAAATTAAGTCAAAGAGATTAAAAACTAATTATCCTTAAATGAGTCATTCCACGCTTTAGCAAAGGCATCTTGGAGATCGTTTACAAATTACAATCACAAATTCTTATCAATAATGTTAAAATAATGGATTGTAACAAGCAAAAGTTTATAACTTTCATAAGCAAATAAATAAGTCCGTACTTAATTTCTTGAGCAAGTCACAAAAAGAGCCACATATTGCCACTAAAAATTCCTTAATTGCCACAAACTACAACTAATGTGCAAATTCAAACTCTTGTTACATTAACTCCTCAACTTCGTGGCATTAGTATAAATGCCCGTGAATTTATCAGTCTCTATCCCAAAACAGTTTTCACTTTTCAAGATTCAAGTCTACTATTTTGTGATAAATTTTCCTATAATAGACTGTACGTCTTGGGTATGTTCACTACGCCCCTTAATTTATCTTTACAACTTGCATGTTTATTTTATATAGTGAATCTGTTTCTGGGTTAGAGACTCCAAAGACTCCTCTGTTATAGTTGTGTTAGATTAAGTCTCGTTTATTTGTTTGCAAGGATAGTCGAAACTATGTTTTAAAGTAAGTAAGGATTATAGATAGAATAGTAAACGACATTGTAGTATAGTTGAATAATATATATAACGTATTTGAAGCCTAAAATCTATTGCTGAAATAAAACTATTGATGTATAATGTTGAGTTAAGTAAATAAAATAATTGACGTCTAAAATCTAATGTGGAAAGTAATTTGTTGCTAAATAACTAAGTAGAACCCAATAAATTGTATTCTGGACGATAAATAGTAGTTGTTGAAAACTCAGTCGTCCCCGTGAGGGCTTTCAGCTTCCTTGTTTTGATCCGGTTGAGTGGCTGGATCGTCGTCGTCTGATCCGTCCAAGACACGTATTTGTCGATGACGTTTTGATTGTGTCTGGAATCCACTCAGAGTCTGTTTGCCTCCATTCAAATCCTTGTTTCATTATTAAATAGGCAGTCAGTGTTGGCTGCTAAGTTGGGTTGGGTTATAGAGTTGGGTGTTTTTACCTCATTGTTGGGGGCCTCTGAAATGTCGACAATGTTAAAACGTTTTCTCCTGCTGCGACCGTGGTTTGATTGGGAGACCTTTACTTTGAACCGGAACTCCTTTCCAACAAAGTTGTTGTATAATAACTCCGGGACGTGGCTAAAGTCTTCGTCATCCTCGTCCTATTTAGGAGATGTAAAAAGTTAATAAAACTGCACCTGAACTTTAAATACTTTTATAAAAGTGTAGAAGCAGTGTAATATCTAGATCAACTATTACAGTCATACCTCTGTTGGTTGGGAGTCATATAAGCTTAGTGCATCCTGGCCGATAATCCTTTTAACTTCTTTATCAAATAGGACAAAGGTCGTGGAAGATTTGTCGTCCTGGGCTTTTAGTTCAATACGATACCTTCACGAATGACGTAGTTTAGTAACATTAGTAGTTAATAGAGTTACTGTCACTTATTTCTGGGGCTGCATAGATGGGATCGATATGAAGCAGCTATTAGGTATACTGACATTTGCGCTTATTTCTGGTTAAAAGGGGTAGTCTGGATGAATTATATTACCTTATAGTTTGAGTCTCACTCGTCTTTTTGCAAGTGTCGCACCATAGTACAGAGTCGTTGTGGTCTTGGTCCTTCGGATGGGGCTTGCTTGTACATCCAAAGCATGACTTGTAGTGCCATGGCTTCTCCATGGAAATATCTTTCACCTTTGCAATACAATAGCAGATGAGATCCTGCGATTACCAATAGTGTCAGGTTGTTGAAGATATCTGGTAAGAGATAATCTGGTTGATATTTTACGTTACCTCTTTATAGTTAGATGTTGCGTAATCAAGTAGGTTTGATATATCTTTCAGGGTAATTTCGTTTGTGACCTCTCTCTGGTTGTATTGGCCCTTTTTCTCACTACAATGTTGTGTTTGGTGATCAGTATAAACAATATCAAATCAACTGGAAGGGATTTTATTTCAGTATTGAGAAACTTGATAATAATGATACTGTATACCTGTATATAGTTATGAGGGTGTTGACCTCAGGAATGTCTAGGTTGAGATATAAGCTGCTTGATGTCGATGTTGATGGGCTATTGAACCCTGTGGTAAGTTAAAAGTTGTATCGTATAAGGATTTTGTGGTTAGGAGGATAAGTCGGATTAATAAGAACAAATTTAGAAAACATATTAAGGTGTTGAATTAAACCTTACCTTTATAATCTTTTACTAAGAGCGATGTGACTACGACAATGTTAGGTAGATTAGTACCAGCAAGTTTAGCTTTTTGTTCACGGTAGGCAGCAAGGCATTGGTCCCATAGTGTAATTCCCACGTTGTCACCACTTCATATAAAATATAGATGAAGAATATGAATTATTGAAGAGATACGTTGGAAAAATAGGAAAATATGAGATTATGGAATATTGAAAATATGAATAGGTACACTTCATTTTCTATGGTTATGGCGAAGTAATTGGCACCAGTCCATTCTTCTGTAACCACTCCATATAGATCTGTACATGCCGGTAAAGATGATGTTAGAGTGACATGAACTAATATGGTTAGTAATATTAAAAAGAAATATAGTCAGTATACCTGTAAGAGTATAATGATTGTTTCGCCGGTAGTCCAGAGAATTGAATACAACAAAATCAAATCTCTGTAATGGTATATTAGTATCTTCTAGCTCTGTCGCCTTAGCAAAGGTAGAGTAAATGATTTTGACCATATTTTTGCTGTCGGATACAACACGATACTGTGTTTGGTTATCGGCTATCTGGAAGTTCTTGAAAAAGTGAATTTTCCCATCACAGATCTTTGATTGGAACCGATTCCAGCAGTAGCCTGGGATAGTGGCATACACATATTCTCCCTGCAAGACACCACATTATATAATGACAAGGAACATATAACTATCTCATGTATGCAGACACATTATTTGAGTATTTGAATGCAAGAACGTTAGATTAGTATTTGTATTTGACTTGTTGAAGGGGAGTAGTTACCTCTTCGTCAATGAGAACCATGGATATATAAAGGGGTGGACCCTTCTTAGATGGGTTGAACACTTTGTGTAGCCTGGTAACTCGGGCCTTGATTTTCCAGTCGTTTCTGCCCGAGTCATCATTGTCGGTTGGTGTTAGTTTGAGTTCCTTAATAAGCGAATACGATATGCAAATTTGGATACCAAAGCAAAATTATAAGACAAACAATGGACATATAATTTGGATACAAAAACAGGATTACAAAACTAATCATTTGATATTAATTGAATGCAGGATCTTATATGGATTGTGATGGACATACCTTGGCGCCATAATGGAGAAGTTTCGGTGTTTATTCCTCAAGATGTACAAGACTTCTTTGGATGAAAGGTTGGTATGATGTGTGTTTTGGGGTGATGATGAGGTCTTTATATAGTGTGTCAACTATTGTTTTATGGAATACGGAATAGGAGAAGGAATCAATAAAATATTGAATCAGATTATCAAACCGGTAGTTTAGAAATTGTAGAATTGTAGAAGGTAGTATATTTGGAAATCAGGTTGTTAACGTTGGAGATAAAGTTTTTGGAAATCTGATAGTTTAGGAATTGTAGAAGGAATTATATTGTATGGATATATTGTTTAGGAAAGCATGTGTGTTTAGGAATTGTTTTAATTGTATATTGTATGGATATATTGTATGGATGATTATGATAAGATTTTAAAGAAGATTTCGGAAGAGTTATAGTAACTTTGGGAAGTAGCAGTTGGTTTGAAAAAGAATTCCAACGTCAGATTTTTTAAGTGAGATTTAAGTCTTTTTAATTATTTAATTACTTAGATTTTTTAGTGATTTATTATATTAGAAAATACTCTAGAAAGGGAGAACCACTCACGTGCCTCGAAAAAAAGCCTCTTTTATATATATACTAGATTTTATGCCCGTGCGATGCACGAGTCTATATGTGGTTGTCTATAATGGGGTGGTTTGACGTTAGCTCGTTAACTACATTTAGTGCTACTACTCTCGCATAGTACAACTCTCGGCCATCGCGTGTGTTAAAAATTCATCTAACAATTTTTGATATGATCTACTTATTAAAATCATAAATTTGTGCCTTTTTATTTATAATTAACTACCTTGTTAAAAACAATTTATATTTTGCTTGTATAAAACTTGGTTTTGATGCCAATTTTTACGTTGTTCATTTTCCTTTCTAATTCATGTGATAAATTTCATATTGAATTAAAATAATACGACGTATATGACGTAGGTCTCAGTTAAAATATAAATAAAATTGCCGCGTCACTGCGTGCAACTTATGTAGTTTAATTATCATTGCAATCTTTAACTTAAATATGTACAATATAAGTTTTTTCTTCCATATATTAATTAACTTTGTTCCCTAAAATATTAGGTGCGCAACTACTATAGAGTTGATACAATTAGGGTGATTTCTCTTCTTCTTTTTTTTATTGTTTAAATAATAATAAATATCATATTATTTACAAACTAAATTTGTATACTACTCGTATTGATAAACTGGAATTATCTACTTTGGCGTACCAACAAAAACCATATTTAAGCTGCAGAAACACTTTTAAGAGACAGTATCTCAATAATGTCTATGTGAGACCTTCTTATAATACGGGTAGTCATTGATTTATTTTTCTTTTATTTCTCATTTTTGTTACTTTAAATTTTAAGAGTAATTTTGCAATGTGTCACATTAATCAATACTCGTATAAGATAATCTCTCAAGACACTCATACTCTATGGTAATAGACTTAGTACCAAAAAAAACTCAATGGTAATAGACATTGTTCATCACACTTGTGGGACACTCATAAATTGACACTCTAACTCTATCACATAGTTACATAGATACGAAATTTATCTCGTTCTAACTATAAGACATGCCAAAGACCCATCAAAGTCCATGCTCAAATGCAATAAGGAGTATTATATATCTCAACAAACTTCTAATACATATTGATTACAAATCCTACCCAAACTCTACAATAATATACTCTATACGTTACTCGATCAACCATATAACTCAAACTACTACGGAAGATTTTATTTGTACATGTCGGATCAATATCACACTCTTATCATAGTAGTGATGTATATTTCTTACAAACAAAAGACGACTATTTGTTTGTTTTATACCCGTTATGGCCGTATGGACAAAGTCGTTAACGAAAGCGAAAATCCTACTCCGTAGGATAATTAAAGCCTTCAGAACCTGATTCCGATCCTTTATGTTAAAACTCCAAAAACTGAGCAATGTATAATATTCAAAGACTAATAATGCGGAGTACTTCATAATCGATATGTCATTACAATAACACACTATATGTATGTATGCACAAAGTCACGTAAAAAAAGTTAACTCAACTTCGAGAATAAGACGATCGTACATGTAAGTCAATCCTTTTTTATAAGAAAATCATTTGTAAAATGATATTAATAAATGAATGTTTTGTCTCATAGTGTAAGGTCGTCAACAATGAACCAAAACATAAATCATATTATGCCTTATCATTGACCATAATTAAACAATATACAAAATTCTTCTATGACCATGATTTGCAAGTTAAAAATACTCCGCACTTTAAATTTAATAAATAACTCATAACTGAATTCTTATATGATCATGCTTACTTTTTTGTAAAAATTATTTTAATAAATAACTTAATTTGTTTTCCATAATCGGATTATAAGGAGAGTGGAAAAACCTTGAGAAATAAATATGATAAGATAAAATTAATGAGAAAAGCATGGAAAATTTCGACTATTGAAGCAAACTAACTAATCATAATAGTAATTAATAAGTAGTCTACCTAATTATTATAAGTAATCCATGGTGGCAAACTGACCATACTTAATTTCTGAAAAGAAAATTAAATATAAACGTAATTAGAAAATCACACTCAAAATAAACTGTATAATAATAACAAAGCATCAGACTAAAAAAAACATAAGATCAGTAAAACTAATATAGATATCATATCATAATTGAATTGATTACTTGTATAGATAGTGTTTGATATTGTATGTGATATATAAGGTATATTTTTACCTTAGCCTTATCTTATCTCATGCTTCTACAATACCATCACTAACTAACTACAATCTATTATTTATATTTCTAATCTCGTTGTTTTTTTCTTGTTATATTATTTTGTTTTAAAAATATAGGTAGTTTATAAAAGTTAGAGACTCTAATATTGCTCGAAAAAAAGCTTCCTTTAATAATATAGATAGATAAATATATTGAGATCTATCAGTCCCTCAAATAACACTAACATATACAGTTCTTCGTATATGAAGTATATAACCCAAATGTTTGACTTTTTCAGCTTGAAGGAGATTTCGAGATGATAGTTTATACCAATATTAATCTTACCAAATAAATTGTTTGAGCACCAACCTATCACGTTATACTCTTAGTTTTACCTGCAATATCAACGCATGTACTATTAAATCAATATATACATGTAGTATACAAATATAAACGCAACAATAAATTAAACAAATCAGTAATTAGTAGAGAAAAAAGATAGAGAAGTAGAGAAGATTTTGATTTGTGCATGCGGTTATATAGTATTCCATATATGCATCTTTACAAAGTCGTTTGAAGTGTTTGTAGTGTAATTGAACTTTCTTTCTTTTCATATTGTTATTTGTTACTGTATTATTTATTATTTGTTATTGTTATTAAGTTTCATAGTCTTCGTCAAATATTATCACTATCCCTTTTTTTTTTTTTATAATATTAAGTAGTTCAGAAAAATTGGATACAATCTATATATAATTGCTCGAAAGTAGTTCTCAAATTGTTGGAGACTCTATAATCGCTCGAAAAAAGCTTCCTTTAATAATATAGATAGATAGATATTGATTGATTCATTAACACATTGAGATAGAGTTTGTGTAGAATTTGTGTGCAGTAGGATAAGTTTATTAGAATTCCGCAGGTTAGGAATTATAGAGATAGATAAAGCAAGTAGAATTTTTTTCCTAATGAAAACACACACGAAAACTTACTACGTACCATAGCATAGTTTAACTATACGTGAAATTGATGAAGAGTTTTACTCAAGAGCAACTCTATTAGGAGAGTAGAGGTTATAGGACATTAGTATCAAATAATATACTCCGTAAAATACAAGACAGAGGATTATAGGAAATGTCCGCATTTCAACATAGAAGCATGTATTATAGGTTGATTTTATATAGAAGGGATCGATATATACATAATTACATATACATTGAAGTATCTATTATTGGTGTTGCAACCGTATTGTTGAGTATTTTAAACTTGAAATATGGGCACTTATGTCCTTCAAAAAGAGGTTTCGGTCATGTAACTTTTTTTTAATATTATACTCCATTTATCTTATTTATATTGTCCTACTTTTTATTTTAAGGGGAGTTTAATAACAAAAACTAATAAAAATGAGAGGATGAGTGATTTGTATTGTAAATAATTACTAAATTGGGATGGAGGGAGAAATAGACAGACCTCTAAACTCATATAGGGTAGTTAAGATTATGGCTTGGATTTATAAGAAGCGTTTGAACTTCAAGATTGCTCAAAATCGAAATAATACATTTAAGATAGCGAATCCGAGATATATTTATATAGTATTTATTTGTAATTGTAATACAAAGTATCTTATTCTAAACCACTCTCATCTTGCAAGAGAGTTCATATATTGTGGTCTTGTGGATCATATAATGGACCATATAATTTTAACTTTCGAATTTCTTATGCATAAGGTGTTTTTAAAACAAATGTTTATGCATAACGTTTGATTGTTTGAAATTTTAAATTATGAGTTCCAGGCTTTTCTTAGGTTAACGTGCTTTTTCACATACGGATTTTACTCTTTCACATAAGACTTTTACAATATTATCCTTGTCATTTTTTCAATCACTCCCTCAATTAATTTTTTCCTCCCTTCCCTCACCCACCACCGACTGACCCATTGACAGCCTACCCCACGCCGGCAGCGCACCGACGGAAATTAATTACTATAATCAATATTTTAAAAAAAACATATAAATAAGTATTTTAAAAAAAAACAAACTAATTAAAAAAAAAAGTGACTCGGACCCCCCTCCCTTCCTTTTCCTAACCACAACCACCACCACCACCAGGCAACCACCGCCACCACCAGCAGCAGCCCTAGGCGTTCGCCCTACCCCTCCCCCTCCCTCTACTCTGGTCGTTTGCCCTCCCCCTCCCCCTGCTCCGGCCAAATAGCCTCCCCCCTGCACCGGCCGGTCGAATGAATAGCCGTTGACACTCATACCACCACCCATGAACCCTAACCACCACCTACTATCCTATTGAAATGTTAAAAAAAAAATATTCATAATTACAATAAAATAAAATTACTTCATTCAATGGAGAATTATAATCCATTGTTCAACTATTAGATTGTATTAAATTTGATTTAAGATTAGATGTTTATAGGAGAATCAATTTGATTAAGTTTAGAAAAAAAATTGATTTTTATTAAATTTAGATAAAGATAGAGAGATTGTGTTTTAGGAAAAGGGTAGCATATGGAAAGTTTATGAAAAAAAATGTATGTGAAAGAGTAAAATTCGTATGTGAAAAAGTAATTCCGTAAATTTATTATGAGACTATTTTAGAATTTAAAATATGTATTAAATTATGATTAGAATAAAATGGACACGCTTACTATGAAAATAGGTATAAAATTATAAAGTTATTTTAGGTCATGGACAACAATATAATGGTCATGAAAAACACATCAAACGTAGGGGAGATTTGGATTGTTAGAGGTACGTCTCTAATTCAGACAACAACTTTACTATCTACCCGTCAATATACACAAATAATCTCTGCCACTGTTGTGATATGACCCGGACAACGCCCGGGCATGAAATCTAGTTTGTATTAAATAACAAAATTTAAAGCTATATAGTGAAGTCACATCACCATTTCCATTTTTTTTCCATGTCTAATTAGTAATTATAAATTTTTTTATAACGATTTTAAATTTTTTTTGTGGCCGTAGTTTTTGTTTATGTGTCTGTTTTACAACGTATTAGTTTAGCCCACTAAAAAAAGACTAATTTTCTAATTATATTTACACAGCCATCCGCAGTCATCACCATTGTTGCTCCACCCATCCGACAACCCAGGTATCATGATTACTCAAACTGTATTCAATGACAATTATTATGATAATTGGGCAGATGCAGTTCGTGTGGGACTTGACTCGAACAACAAGCTGACTTTTCTTGATGGAAAAATAGTAGAACCAACAATGGTCGACAGAGAGGAAGAAACAGTTGAGCATGTTGACTGGCGGCAATGTATCGCCATGGTGAGGACATGGTTGAGAAACGTGATTGACCCAAAGTTACATGCTAGCATTGCCTTCTCGAGATTTGTTGCAGAGATTTGGGAAGAATTGAAGGAAAGGTATGCGACGAGAAACGCACCTTGAGTCCATCAACTCAAATTAGAATTGAATCAATTGAAATAGGGGAAGCTGACCGTAATAGAATATTATACCAAACTGAAGATGGTATGGGACAAATTGGCCACTTATAGTCGAGTTCCCAAGTGTAGTTGTGGAGCAGGAAAAGAAATTCTAAGAGAAAAGGAAAAGAAAGGGTTCACACATTCTTGATGGGACTTGATGATAATCTTTATGGAGGATTACACACCAATCTCCTAATGGAAGGACCGATTCCTTCGTTGAGTCGCGTTTATGGCATCATGCTTCGAGAAGAAAGGCATAAAGCAATTATGCGCTCGAAAGAAGACAAGGTCGAAGAGGCATCGGCGTTTTCTACACATATAAGGCCAACAAACACGCGGGGTAGTCGACCAAACAATGTGGTGGAAGACCAGGAGGGTCGATGTTCTTACTGTACTAAGTGGGGCCATGACAAAGGCGATTGTTGCTCAAAGAATGGTCCACCAGCGTATATTGTTGCTCGAGGCAGAGGAAGAGGTCGTAACTACAGGGGTAGAGGTGCAAGTACAGGCCGTGGTGACGGGAGGCAACAATCTTGGAAGGCAAATGCAGTGTACACAAATCAGGTAGCTAGTACGTCCGCAAACCAACAAGGAACTAACATAGGAGTCATCTCGGCCGCTGAAGTTGGATTGACGCGAGAAGAGGTACAATTCCTGCGCGCTTTGCTACAACCCACTAAAGAAAAACCAGAGAAATTGGCAGGTAAAGAATTCAAAAATAGTTGGATTCTAGACACCGGTGCTTCGCACCACATGAATCGTAAGCAAGAAGAAATTAAAAATTCGTTTTGTGGAACACGAGCCACTATTACATTGTCGAATGGAGTACACAAAGATGCGGATATACATGGAGAAGTGCATTTGGAGGGTGGTTTAACTTTGAACGGCGTTTTATATGTCCTGACATTAACTTGTAATTTAAATTATGTGCAACAATTGACATTAGAAAAAGATTGCATAGTAACTTTCTACCCTGATTTTTGTGTAATACAGGACCGATCTTCGAAGAGGATGATTGGAGCGGGTGAGCAATAGGGTGGTATTTATTACTACAAAGGTCAGCAACAGAATTTAGCTTGTCGAATAGAAGCACAAAGCAAGGTTCGACTATGGCATATGAGATTAGGTCACCCTTCGAATAAAGTTTTGTATTCCGCATCATGTTTAGTTGGTAGTAATCTTACTTGTTATAAGGATGATTTTTGTGATGCTTGTTGTCGGGCAAAGCAAACCTGTTCAACTTTTATTCATAATAATAAGAAAGCTTCGAATATTTTGGATTTAATTCATTGTGATTTTTAGGCTCCGTGATAAGGTTAAAGTCGCGTCACCTTAATCAAAGTAATCCTAATTCACTACTAACTAATAGTCAGCGGTAAGTAAGGTATCGAATCCACAGGGAGGCGGCAGTATTCTAATCTGTTAATCTAGGTTCGTCTTCTATAGTAACAATTTCGGGGTTTTGATTTGTATTTCTAAACTAATAGCAAACAATAACAATAAAAGGTTGAAATCAATAAGATTAAAAGTCTAGGGTCTCAGGTTCACTAGGATTATTGTTCAGGGGTAAGGGTGTAATCAACTATCATGCAATAAAGTTATCTAAGGTCACAAGATCGATCGATTCAATTATGCCCTTTAGATCTACAATTTCACATGCGATCGCTATCATTAAACGAGTTCTATTCAATTATCGTAGCCTATCTTAGTCTTAACCCGGTCACTGTTAATCCTAATTCGCTAGACTAGTTAATTAATCCTGACCAGTAATCAAACAACTAGAATTAAAACGACAATCAAACGATAACCATGCAATTGCAATTCAATTAATTAGTCTACCCCTTCTAACAATCCTATATCCCCTTTCAACCCTAGATAGGAATTTAGCTACTCATAACGATATTAATAACAACGATAATAAATAAAGTAAACATGATTAACAATAATGAAAGGAGTAACATAGAATAATTAAAGAACTAGAAGGTAAATAATTAAATAACAAAGGAAGGTTTTAGAATACCGATTACAAGTTTGAACTAAAGACAATAGTCTTGATGAATGAATCCAGCCGTACAACAAACAAAACTTGAGTTTCTAATATTAAAGCGTACCTAACTATGAAAGACGAGTTTTTCTTTTATAATAAAATCTAATTAACCAGGTTAAACTAATTTAAGAAAGTCGAAAGTCGTCAAAATATTAGGTTGCTCGATCGAGCAAGGGTGGATCTGCTCGATCGAGCATGACATCAGCACGACTCGATCGAGCAAGGCAGTGTTGCTCGATCGAGCATCCCTCAAAATGACCCGTTTCTTCGCTTTTCTTCATTTCTTCTGCATTGCTCTCCATTCCCGTGCCTAACCTTCTACGGTCTGACTCCGCCATGCTCCATAACAACTCAAAAAGCTCCAAATGCATCCAATCTGCAATAAAACATAATAGAAGCAACAGAATCGATATTCTAGCTAAAATAGCATAGAAACAAGCAAGGAAAGACGATTAATCGAGTTATATGTATGTAAGGAAAGCATAAAATATATAAATAAATAATGACCATCAAACTCCCCCAAACCAATCCTTTGCTTGTCCCTAAGCAAAGCACTTATCACTATACAAGGACAAACATAAAAATGGTAAATGAAAAACTCAAAGCTAATGTTAATGCACATACAAATCACAAGCTATCCATATCTATAACAAAGTAATGACCAAATTGTACCAATAAAACAAATTTAAAGGCACGGGAAAGTAGAAAACACAGCTCATATTCCAAGATTTTACATGATACCGTAGTATAGACAAAAACCAAATACCTTTCAATTTTGCACGGCTCAATTTGTCGGATTCTCGCGGATTCACTCATGCACTCATAAGTTTATGTAAGGCTGAGTTTTGTGAAGATAGAAAGAAATAGAAACACTCACTCAACTTATGAAACATGCATGCATTCTAATGTGATAGTAATTTCCCCAACTAATACGCATTCGCAATAAAACCAAAGTACATGAATCAAGACAATAATATAAGGGAGGATAATGGGCGAAGGTATAGAAGTGGATTGTGCTAAAGCACGTATGGGAATGTGGGCTAAGACCGGTAGTCGCATCGACACTTACCAAAACAATTCTACAAGACTAGCACAAACCAATACTCGACTAGAGAAATCATCTAAAACTTTGACAACACAAGAGAGATATCGATATTCCTCTCTAAAAAAAATGCATTAGACTCTAGTATATTCCCTTTCATTATCCCTTGAACAATTTAATGAAACAACATATATTTTTCTCTTTTGGTTCTTTTTTTCTTTTTCTTTCTTCTTTTTCATATCTTTTTTTCTTTCTTTTTTCATATCTTTTTTCGTTTTTTTTTCTTTTCAAATATTTTGCTTCATAACATTTCTCAACAAAGGGATCAAACGACACAATTGTCAACGTACTTGCTACACCCATTTGATATTCTTTTCTTTTTTTAGAAATCCCGACCCAACCATAGTAGACAAGTAGACAAGAAAAAACATGCAACTGCGACTGTCCCAATAAGGTAGGCAAATTCTAGGAATGTAGCTATTAGATGGGATATAAAACAGGCTACAAATGTTCAAAAGGGCTAAAAAAAAGGTAATGTGAGGCTTATTTGAACAAAAAGAACCGCCTTTCCTCATGTACTTATCAAATGAACGCGTATAGTATCAAGAAATTAATGTCACACTTATGCAATTTGATGTTACATATTCTACAAGGAGTACCACACTCATAAACCTAAAGACAATGAGACCAGTTTATTATTGTTACTGGCCTAGGAAGCTCTATAGAGTTCAGAATTTTAAGTGGTTTACCAACTAAAATTGGCCAAATCTAATTAGCATAAGGTATGTCAAAAACGGTCAAGACTTGTACTATGAGCTTTGTTTTCAAAAGTAGTAAGTCAAAACAATGTACATGGACAACGTATTTGGGATTCAAATGCAGAAACAATGCAAATTATCATCATTGATATTCAACTTCACCAAGACTCGACCTAATAAAATAAAAACATGTTTTTGGATTTTGTAAATTTTTGAATTTTTATGGTTTTTTGTTTTTTCTTTCACACAACGGAAATAAACACACAACATAAATAAAGACTCTCCCCCAAACCTAAATGTCACAGTGTCCTCAGTGTGACGCTAACAGCACAGCATAGCACACAACAACCAACATCAGCAACCTATAGGACACAACTAACAAAGGGAAGTGGGAAATAACTAAAAGAAAATACAATAAAAGAAAGTACAAGGATAGATAATACCAGCTTTTATAGACACAACATCGCCCAAACCAGCTGCAAAATGGGGGGGTGTGGGGGGGGGGGGGGGGGGGGGGCGTAACGACCAGCTGTCAATACTGCTCATCAGCACCACCATCATCATCATCATCACCTATATGAGCAGCAACAGAAGAAGAGGCCCCAAAATGGCCCACCAAACCCACCAACCTGAGCATCCGATCGGTGAGAGTATACCACGAACGACCTTAGACAACCATAATCATGACTAAACTCCTGGGAAAACTGCTGACGAGTTACCCCATAATTATCGAACACACCACTCTCGTCACCCGGACTTCGGTAGTAGCTTGGCGGAGTCCAACCAGCAGTAGCATTAAGATCCGTCCGCATAAAGTTCTCCCAATGCCCCCTCATCAGTCATCACCAAGTCATTATTAATGCCTTGGTGAATCCTAATCTCCCTCTCTAAGGCCGGATCATAGGTATAAGCAGGTGGAGGGTAAGGGTACGGAGTCGGGGTCGGTGTAAAGTGGGGAGTCGGGGTAGTGGTGGCAGAAGATGCAGGGGTGATCTGCCGACGAGGTCGACGGGTCTCAGCCAAGGTGAAAATAAGCTCGGGTGGTACCACATAAGAACGAGGGGGAGGGGTAAGTCCAGTCTGAGGATCATGGGAAGACAACCGCTCCGTAGAGGGTAGACGATCATCGGTGTCAGGAAGAGCTATCCACTGGGACCCCCGTACTCGCCACTGAAATTGATTGTTACCTAACGCATTAATCCAGCATAAGGTGTGGCGCAAGTACTCCTCGTCGACCCTTGGAGCATGTACCTCGGTCAAAGGTGTGTATCGACGGTCTCCCCCAAACCCAGCAAGTCGCCTAGCCAACCTAGTGACCAAAACACCACAATCCAAAGAATACTGGGTAGGGGAATTGACTCTCCAGAAAGCATAAAACACCACCCCAACCGGGTGAAACTGAAAAAAAAATTCTCATGTTGGGGGTTGAGGGTGGATGCAAGCAATAAAACCTCATGAGAATTCAATTTACTAAGGTCCTTCCTAGCAAACAGAATAAGGCTAAAGAAACGCAGAAAAAACCTTAAACAAGGATGTTGCACATCATTGACAGCCATGACGTTGACACACGGGTTGCGCTCCCTCTAGGGCATTAGTCAGAGTCGTCGACTTGCGGGACTCCTGACTCCTAGCTGTCTAACAGAAAGGTGTCAATATCGGTGTACGATTCTACCCATATATTATATGCCAGTGCTTGTCCAATTCCTCCACCACTGCAAACCCCGGTTAGCGCCAGTCCCCGAAGTTAGCACGTAGCCTTATTTATTTTTTATTTGTTTTTTTTTAATTTGTAACCAAACCGAGCCTGCTCTAGATGAGTCGGAGGGACAGCCGGGGATTACATCAGAGGATGTGGCGGAAGCCGTGGAAGACCAGTAAATAGAGAAAAATATTCAACGGCCTGAAAGCCGGAAGGAATAGCAACAAAATCAGCACCATCATCACCACGAGAAATACCCAAATGACCCGCTAACTCATCATATGACAACTCGAAATCCCTATTGAGCAACCAAAAAGACACACTCGTATTTACTTCGTCCCAGTTAAAACAACTAAAGAATTCAAGTGTCAATGGTCAGTAAGAAAGTTCATTAAGGGAGTATAACCCACCAAACTCGATTCGGTCAAACATAGAATAAATTGCATCACCCAAACCGAAGACATCAAGAATGGTTGGGCACACACATCGGGTAGGGTCCATAGGACGACCCATAAGCATTTGAAACTGATTATGTTGATCTTGTGTGCTAAAAACGATCCATGGGTAAGTCGGGTTACTAGGAATCGCTTGAATTTGAGGTTGTCGGATGAGACGGGGTACCCTAGGGCGCTTACTACTACCTCCTTGTCTAGACATGACAAATTGCAGCAAATTGCAGCAAATAAAGCACACAAACACCACAATATACTCATAAAGACGGATTTATCAAACCCTAATTCGAAAAAATCAAATTTGAGTCTAAAACGCAAGTAAGACGGAGCAATTAGCAATGTAAGAGTGATTAATTACTAAAGAACGAAGAAATGAAGCAACAAACAACAATTAAAACCACAAAATCAAAGAATGAGAATCAAACCCTAGATTCACGTTTTGAGGCAAAATTAGGGAGCAAGAACGCCAATTTCTTCAAAGATTGCACTTAAAACAAGTAGGATGATGATTGTGGATGATTAGGAGATGATGAATTGATGATTTTTGTGTGTTTGATAGAGGTTTATGAGAGAATATGGCTGAGAGAGAGAGAAGAGTTTAGTCGAAATAATGAAGAAGAAAGAAAGAAATTTGGGGAAAACCTGGCTTTTGTGCCTCAGAACCGGTCGGACCGGACCGACTCGATCGAGCAAATCGGGGCTGCTCGATCGAGCAACCCAGAAAATTCTGTTTTTGAAGTTGAGCTCGAGTCTCGGATGACAGGGTGCATGTCTAACTCGATCGAGCACCATGACCTTGCTCGATCGGGCAACCCAAAAGCATGCCTTTTTTTCTTCTTTTTCTCGCTTTTTGATTTTTTTTCTTTCCATTCTTAATTCGTCTTCTAATTTTATTACCTGCAAGCACTTAATAAAATTGTTAGATCTCTTCCTCACCGCACTCTGAGCATAAAGTAGACCTGTATTAACTATCCAAACTAGATCTAATTAACCTATAACATTAATAACTAAACTAATTGCTAACTAAAATGCATTTTAAATAAAATTTACATATGAAATACAATTAAATACTGGGTTGCCTCCCGGCTAGCGCTGGTTTATATCGGTCCCGCACGACCGTGTTACCTCAAAATCATGGTGAATTGTCAAGAGTGAAAAGGTCGACGGCCTCTATCACTCCTATACATGCCCCATCATAATAGATCTTTAAGCGTTGACCATTGACTTTGAAAGTTTCACCCTTGTCGGTTTGTAGCGTAACCGACCCAAACTTGTTCACCTCAGTAACTGTGAACGGTCCCGACCATCTGGACTTGAGTTTACCTGGAAACAAACGCAAAGGGGAGTTAAATAATAATACTTTATCACCAACTTTAAATTCTCGCTGCAGGATATGCTTGTCATGTCACTTCTTTGTCTTCTCCTTGTAAACCCGAGCATTATCATAGGCATGCAATCGAAACTCATCAAGCTCGTTCAATTGCATAAGTTATTTCTCACCCGCCAGTGAGGGATCCATATTAAGCTCTTTAATGGCCCACATAGGCTTATACTCAAGTTCTACCGGTAAATGGCATGCCTTGCCATAGACTAACCGGTATGGAGAAGCACCTACTGGAGTCTTAAAAGCAGTTCGGTAAGCCCATAAAGTGTCATCGATCTTACGACTCCAATCCTTCCTGGATTTACTCACCACTTTCTCAAGGATCGACTTAATCTCCCTATTAGAAACCTCCACCTGGCCACTTGTCTGCGGATGATAACTCAACCCCCGACGATGTGTAACGCCATATTTCTTCAATAAAGTGTTAAGATGGCGTTCATTGAAATGCTTCCCTCCATCCATAATGAGAGCACGAGGAACCCCAAATCGCGGGAATATGATCTTTCGAAACAGTTTAACAACTGCTTTGGCATAGCAAGTGGGAGTGGCAATAGCTTCCACTCATTTGGAGACATAGTCGACTGCTACTAGAATATATTGATTACCATGGGAAGATGGGAATGACCCTTGGTAGTCAATACCCCAAACATCGAATATCTCAACTTCCAAAATACCCGTTTGAGGCATCTCATGCCTGTGCGAAATATTACCCGTCCTTTGACACACGTCACAAGAACGGACAAATGTAGCAGCATCCTTGAGAATAGTCGGCCAATAAACACCCGTCTGCATTACCTTAGCAAATGTCCTTGAGGGACCGTGATGACCGCCATATGGAGAAGAGTGACAATGAGAAAGGATGGCATGTACCTCACCCTCTGGAATACATCGTCGATAAATGCCATCGGCACACTCCCGGAATAGATAAGGATCATCCCAAAAGTACTGCTTGACATCGTGTTGAAACCTCTTCTTTTGCTGATAAGATTGACCCGGAGGCATAATTTCCCCAACCAAAAAGTTGGCATAATCAGCAAACCACGGAGTCTCCATGGTAATGGCAAGGAGATGATCATCATCAAACGAATCATCAATGGGGATGGAATTTCCCCCTTCAAACCTTAAACGAGACAAATGGTCAGCAACCACATTCTCTGCACCAGACTTATCACGGATCTCCAAATCAAATTCTTGTAATAACAAGATCCAACGAATAAGCCGAGGTTTAGCTTCCTTCTTAGCTAACAAATACTTAAGTGCTGCATGGTCAGTGTAGACTATCACCTTAGAACCCACAAGATAGGCTCTAAACTTATCTAAAGCAAAGACAACCGCAAGTAACTCTTTTTCAGTGGTAGCATAGTTAACTTGCGCATCATCCAAGGTCTTACTAGCATAGTAAACTGCATGTAGCACCTTGTCCTTCCGTTGCCCCAAAACAGCCCCAACTGCATAGTCACTGGCATCACACATTATCTCAAACGGCAAATTCCAATCAGGAGACTGGATAATAGGAGCTGAGATTAGAGCTTGTTTAATCCTATCAAAAGACTTAACACACTCATCAGCAAACACAAACGGGGTATCCTTATGGAGAAGCTAAGTCAATGGTTGAGCAATTTTTGAAAAATCCTTAATATAACGGCGATAGAACCCCGCATGACCAAGGAAACTTCTAACACTTTTAACATTCACCGGGTACGGTAATTGCTCAACCACTTCCACTTTAGCCTTATCCACTTGGCTGCCTCGTCCAGACACAAAATGACCAAGTACCACCCCTTCAGTTACCATGAAGTGGCACTTTTCCCAGTTTAACACAAGATTACTCTTCTCACAACGTTGTAAGACTTTGGTTAGATTAGCTAAACAGCTATCAAAATCGGTCCCATAAACACTGAAGTCATCCATAAAGACCTCCATAATAGACTCGATATAATTAGAAAAAATAGCCATCATACAACGTTGAAAGGTGGTGGGGGCATTACATAACCCAAAAGGCATTCTTCGGTAAGCAAAGACACCATAAGGGCATGTGAAGGTAGTCTTTTCCTGATCGTCAGGATGAATGGGGATCTGAAAGAATCCCGAGTAGCCATCTAGATAGCAAAAATATTTATGACTCGCTAGACGCTCTAACATTTGGTCAATATAGGGAAGAGGGAAGTGGTCTTTCCTAGTAGCTACATTCAGCTTCCTACAATCAATACACATCCTCCACCCTGTCACTAGTCTAGTAGATATGAGCTCGTTTTTCTCATTAGTGACGACCGTAGTCCCTCCCTTCTTAGGGACTACCTGAACAGGACTGACTCACTTTGAGTCAGAAATAGCATATATGATCCCCGCATCTAACAATTTTCTGCACCTCTTTTCTAACTACCTCTGGCATAGTGGGGTTCAAACGACGTTGACCCTGCCTACAAGGTTTGTGGTCTTCTTCTTAGTGGATACGGTGCATACAAAAGTTAGAACTAATACCTTGTAAATCGTCAATGCCATAAGCTATGGCCTTCTTGTGTCTTTTTAAAACTACCAACAAATCCGTAAGTTGTCTTTCAGATAGGTTAGCACTGACAATCACGGGATTCATCTCATGGGAATCAAGAAAAACATATTTAAGATGAGAGGGGAGGGGTTTAAGTTCAGGTTTCTTTACCTCGGTAACCTTAGGGGGGTTACCTAAGCTATACACCTTTTGTAACTTGCATTCCTCTCCTGTCAGCAGTTTTTCCATCTCAACTACTTCCTTGCTCCGTGAGATTCCAGCTTCAGCAGTGCTGGAAATTAAGGCGATCTCCAGAGGATCCCTATTCAAACACAAAGAAAGACAGTCATCAACATTCAAATCCACAATATAGACTCTATGACATGTCTCTTCTAGCATGGGGTGTTTCATTGCATTATCTAAATTTAAAGTGATAGTGATCCCCCACTCTTAGTGTAAGTCTCCCATTCTTAACAGTTATAACCGCCCCCGCAGTATGGAGGAATTGTCGTCCTAAGATGATAGGAATTTGGGTGTCCTCAGCCATATCTAATATGACGAAGTCAACTGGTATGAAAAACTTCCCTATTCTAACCGGTATGTCTTCTTAAATCCCCAAAGGGTGTTTAATAGAACGGTCGGCCATTTGTAAGGTCATGGTTGTAACAGTAAGTTGACCCTTATTTAGCTTTTTACATATATAAAATGGCATCACACTAACACTAGCCCCTAAATCACAAAGGGCTTTATCAATAGCTAAGCATCCTATATTACAAGGAATAGAAAAACTCCTTGGATCCTGTAGCTTAGGTGGTGATCTGAATTGTAACACAGCACTGCAATCCTCAGTAAATGCAACCGTCTCCACTTCATTAAAGGACCGCTTCCTTGTCAAGATGTCCTTCATAAATTTTGCATAAGCCGGCACTTGAGTGATCAACTCACTTGCAAATTCTTGACCACTTCTATAAACCTTTTAAACTGTTTATCAAGCTTGGATTTATGTTGGCGGTGAGGAAAAGGAAGTATAGTGGCGATTGGCTCGGCTTCTTTTGCTTTTGAAGGTGAAGTAGGGGACTTCTAAGTCTGATTAGAGGTTGCTCGATCGAGCAAGGGGGTTGCTCGATCAAGTTTGTCAAAACAAGAATTTTCAGGAACTTCTCGAGCAGTTTTTTCGAACTTTTCCAAGGTTGCTCGATCAAGCGAAGGGGTGCTGCTCGATCGAGCAACCTCCTTTTCAGCCACTTTTTCGCTGTTTTTCGAATCTTGACGAGCAACTTCCATACTTTCATCGTTATCATCCCCTTTCATTTCCGGGCCTTTGTAATAGGTCCCACTCCTCAAGGTAATAGCATTGGCTTGTTCATGTGGAGGGTGTCC
This sequence comes from Heliosperma pusillum, assembly GCA_022085475.1. Classification (NCBI taxonomy): domain Eukaryota; kingdom Viridiplantae; phylum Streptophyta; class Magnoliopsida; order Caryophyllales; family Caryophyllaceae; genus Heliosperma; species Heliosperma pusillum. The sequence continues at coordinate 68,813 of JAIUZE010073466.1, read as the reverse complement.
TTGAGGAGGAATATTACCTGGTTGTTTGTGTGGATTTTGAATTGTTAATTGGGCAATTTGAGTATCCACTATCTTGTTATGTGCGAGCAGTTGAGAGATATGATGAGCATCTTGCTTTTGTTGTATCATGAGACTTTCCTGCAACATGGCTTTCAATTCCGCCATATCGTTACTTGGAGGTGGTGGAGGTGGTGCTTGTTGAAATTTTTGTACTCCTTGATTTGAACGGTTATAAATACCTTGGGAATTGCGAATTTGAGAAATCACATAAGAGGAACCTTCTTGCTGAGGTGGCGGCGGGGTAGGATTAAGAACATTCTGACTTCGGTAGGAGAAATTTGAATGCTCTCTTGTCCTTTCATTATAAAAGTTAGAGTACGGTGTACCTTGCTTAAAGGATTGAAAGGCAAGCACTTGTTCAACCGTACTCATACACTCTACTGCATTATGCCCCATAGTACCACATCTTTCACAGGTTGGCTCTTGTTGAGCCATGGCATGAACCGTTTGTTTATTTTCTAAAGATTTTGAAGTTTGTAGTTCAGCAATTTTAGCAGTTAATGTTTCCAACTGAGCTGCAACAACATTATCCGAACCTCCTCGCCTCAAATTACCCATGGGATTGCCATACTCAGCAGTGTGAGTAGCTATCTCATCAATCAACTTCCAAGCATTAACATCGGTAGTGTTATTTTGGAATCTTCCATTGGCAGCAGAATCTAGCAATGCTCTCTGATCATCATATAACCCGTTGTAAAACTGGTTGTATAGGAACCAAGTATCAAAACCATGATGTGGAACAGATTTGACAAGCTTTTTGAAGCGAACCCATGCCTCATTAAAGTTCTCAGTGGGACTTTGTTTGAAACTTGTGATTTGACTTCGGATGGCGTTAGTTTCCTGTGGCGGGAAATATCTTTTGTAGAATGCAAGAGCCAGAGAATTCCAATCAGTGATGCAAAGTGCATCCACATTTAACTCACTCAACCAATCTTCTGCCCCGTCTCGTAGTGAAAAGGGAAACAACACCAACCTGATTTGATCTTGCGTTACCCTACCAGTTAAAGGAATAGAGCAACAATAATTGGTAAATTTCTCCATATGCTTAACAGGATCCTCAGTGGGGCTTCCTCCAAAAATGTTTCGCTCCACCAAAGAGATATAAGATGGACGAATCTCAAAGGTGCCATTACCCGTAGTAGGGAGTTTGAATCCCTTGGGAATAGATGCAACGGTAGGCTCTGAATGGCTGGCTAAAGTAGGCATGGTTGTAGTGGTGGCAGAAATATGTGTATCCTCTTCTAAGGATGGTTTTTCTGCGACAAATTTGGTGCAAATTGTGTCAAGCGTACTCAAGTCTTCCGCTTCTTGAATTTCCTTCTAAAAGTTTCGTCTAACTCGGAGAGTCCTTACTGGTTCGGAATCGTAGGGTACGAGATCGGACCTGGAACACCTAGGCATAAACGAACATTAAAGAAAAGGATAAGAACGGTCTCAAGGAACTTATGTTCCTTGAGACGAAGAAAAAGACAAACTAAGTAGAAATAAACAGAAAATTGTAGCCTCCCCGGCAACGGCGCCAAATTTGATAAGGGTAAAGTCGCGTCACCTTAATCAAAGTAATCCTAATTCAATACTAACTAATAGTCAGCAGGAAGCAAGGTCTCGAATACACATGGAGACGGTAGTATTCTAATCTGTTAAACTAGGTTTGTCTCTATAGTAACAATTTCGGGGTTTTTGATTGGTAATTCTAAACTAATAGCAAACAATAACAATAAAAGGTTGAAAACAATAAGATTAAAAGTCTAGGGTCTCAGGTTCACTAGGATTATTGTTCAGGGATAAGGATGTAATCAACTATCATGCAATAAAGTTATCTAAGGTCACAAGATCGGTCGATTCAAATATGCCCTTTTGATCTAGAATCTAACATGCGATCGCTATCATTAAACGAGTTCTATTCAATTATCATAGCCTATCTTAGTCTTAACCCGGTCGTTGTCAATCCTAATTCGCGAGACTAGTTAATTAATCCTGGTCAGTAATCAAACAACTAGAATTAAAAGGATAATGAAATGATAACCATGCAATTGCAATTCAATTAATTAGTCTACCCCTTCTAACAATCCTAGGTCCCCTTTCAACCCTAGATATGAATTTAGCTACTCATAACAATATTAATAACAACGATAATAAATAAAGTAAACATGATTAACAATTCTGAAAGGATTAACAAAGAATAATTAAAGAACTAAAACGTAACTAATTGAATAACGAAGAAAGATTGAAGAATACCGATTACAAGTTTGAACTAAAGACAATCGTCTTGATGATAAAATCCAGTAGCCAAGCAAACTAATTTGAGTTTCTAATATTAAAGCGTACCTAATTATGAAAGACAAGCTTTCTTTTTATAATAAAAATCTAATTAATTAGGTTAAACTAGTTTAGGAAATATGAAAACCGCCGAAAATCTAGGTTGCTCGATCGAGTAAAGTGATGTTGCTCGATCGAGCATCCTTCAACCCGACTCGATCGAGCAAGGCACTGTTGCTCGGTCGAGCATCCCTTCTAAAGGCTCGTTTCTTTGTTTTTCTTCATTCCTTCTCCATTGCTCTCGATTTCCGTGCCTAACCTTCTACGATCCAACTTCGCCATGCTCATATCTACTTAAAAAAGCTACACATCCATCCAATCTGCATTAAAACAAATAAGAAGCGGTAGAATCGATATTCTAGCTAAAATAGCATAGAAAAACGCAAGGAAAGACGGTAAATCGAGTTATATGTAACTAAGGGAAGCATAAAATATGTGTAAAAATAGTGATCATCAACCGTCTTGCACCGAGAGGTGGAGATATGTTTAGACTCACTATTAGACTAGTCTTAATGAACCCATTCACTTTTGTTTCTTTTAATATTTGTTTTAAATTGCATCTTTGCCTCCTTGTTAGTCTTGTTTAGTATTAATCATCTTCAACTTGCTATTAGCTAGAATTAAACTACAATTTGATTAAACCGTCCTAAACCCATAATTATTGTCCCTTGGGATACGACCCTTGCAATACCCAACTATAACTCGTTCGTTTGCGAGGTTAAATAAAACACACATCAAGTTTTTGGCGCCGTTGCCGGGGACGGCAATATTGGATAAGATAGTTTAATTGATTTTAGGCTTAGTTGACTTTTCTTTGTTTGATTTTCCATTTGTCGTAGTGCACCTATTTTCATTAGAACTATTTGATCTTTCTTTGAATGCATGAGTAGGTGTTTTATCGGACCTCTTTTCCCGCTTGATTGAGAGATTAATAAGACTTTCCGGGCAAGAAGAAGACAAGCACTTGCTTCTTTAAGAAGATCTCCCATTGTTACTTCCACAAATATTCAACCATCCACAATTGATTCATCCACTTGTTAACCCTCCAATTTCACCTTATCACCCCTCATCATACCAAAAAACCACCCTCCAATCCCTTCTACCATAAATTCACCCACTTCCTCACAAAATTCCAACAACACCCTTTCACCCTCAACACCAAATTCACCAAATACCCCAATTCCCCAAGAAATAACCCATTTAACCAAGAAATGGTGGATCAACCCATGGGTTATTACAATAGGCCGGATCCTAATCAGGCTTGCTCGGCCATCAAGTATGGAGCTATTGCTCCTAACACCTTTGAGCTTAGATACCATGTCATCTCTTTCAGTCAACAAGACATCTTCCATGGGTTGAAAAGTGAAGATGCTCATGAGCATTTAGTGGGTTTTAAGGAAAAAGTGGGCACACTCAAAAGAAATGGAATGGTATTCCCATGCTATTCCCATTTTCCTTGAAAGACAATGCCAAGAAATGGTTGAATTTTCATGAACCGGGTACTTTCACTACATGGGCTAGCCTTTCTAAGGCTTTCATCAACACATTTTACCCTCCTTCCAAGACCGCAAGGATAAGGCATGAAATTCAAACCTTCAAGGAAAAACATTTTGAGACATTGAGTGAAGCTTGGGAGATGTTTTGAGATCTACTCACTTCTAGCTCACATCATGGTATACCAAAGTTGATGACCACACAAACCTTTTTCCAAACACTTGAGCAAAGGTTTAGAGACATGATAGTGGCGGCTTCCGGCGGTAATTTTGACAAGATGAACAATGGCTAGATCACGGAGATGATTCAAAAAATTTTCCAAAATGGAGAGTAGCTATGCCTCAAGGCAGAGTGAGGGTAAGAGTGAAGGGCCTAGTAGGCTTCAGTTAGAAAGGAAACTCAAGTTGGATGAGCTCTCAAAGAAGTTTGCTAATTTGGGGTTGGAAAGAGGCAAGGGACAAAGTCATCATATCCAAGGGGAGAGACCTAGTCATGCTAGAGTCTACTATCTTGAGCAACCAAGGTATCCTCCAAGAAACTTCTCTCAACAACCTATTTGTGGCACATGTGGTGGTGTTGGCCACACATATCACTTGTGCCCTTCCTTTCCAAGAGATGACCATTTTCAACAAGATTGCTATTTTTGCAAGAACAACCAAGGTACTCCTATCAACGCCATGAAACCTTCTATCGGGCATTTCTGAATCAAGACCCAAGGCTTTCTTAAGAGGGTCAACCCTTGGACCGCAAATATCAAGCTCCTCAATATCAACCAACTCCTAAACCCGACCATTCAAGGTCTTACAACAACAACAACCAAGGCCAAAATTCCAACTCTAGAAGATTTTCACATCAAAATAACCAATCTTATGTCCCTCTTCCATTTAGAGATCAAAGAAACAACAACAACCGAAAGCAACACAACAATCACAATTCCCAAAATCAACAAAATTTCCAACAACCACCTCCCTTGATTGAACAACCCAATTCTTCAATTGAACAAATTTTGAAAGGTATGGAGAATAGGGCTATGCAACGTGAGGCAAATACGTATCAAATAATCAAACTCTTGAGATCCGACATTTCTAATGTCCAAGCTCAACAAAGAAATTTTGATTCTTATTTAGCCAATCAAGAACCCATCAATGTTCAAAAGGGGGAACATGTTCTACCAATCCAAGACTCTCACCCTAAGGATGGACCACCACATCATTAAAAATTACATGTAATCACTTTGATGGGTGGGAACAATTTGAAAGATCCTCAAAAATCATGAATTCCAATGAAAAGAGAAAGTTGAAGGGTAAGATGGTGGAATACCATTACCCTAGCGAAGAAGAAATAGCGAGGGAAAATAAAATCACCCAACCTCCTCCAAATGTGACCCCAAGATTACACACCTCCTCTAACTTTTCCAAACCGGCCCAAGGCCGTGAGGAAAGAGAAGAAATTTGCAAAGTTTGTGGGAATGCTGAAAAAGCTTGAAGTCTCGTCACCTTTCACCGAGGTAGCGAGTCAAATACCGTTTTACACCAAATTTCTTAAGGAGGTGTTGACCAAGAAGAGGAGCATAACCAATGATGGGCTTGTAGCCTTGACGGGAGAGTGTAGTGCGGTGCTTTTAAACAACATGCCTAAGAAACTTCATGATCCGGGAAACTTTTATATACCTTGTGTGGTGTGAAATATTCCAATTTCAAGAGCTCTTTGTGATCTAGCAGCTAGTATTAGCATCCTTCCTCTCCCCCTTGCAAAAAGGCTTGGCCTTGAAGATTTGACCCACTCCTAGTGAAGAAGAAATAGCGAGGGAAAATGAAATCACCCAACCTCCTCCAAATGTGACCCCAAGATTACACACCTCCTCTAAATTTTCCAAACCGGCCCAAGGCCGTGAGTAAAGAGAAGAAATTTGCACAATTTTTGGGAATGCTAAAAAAGCTTGAAGTCTCATCACCTTTTACCGAGGTAGCGAGTCAAATGCCGTTTTACACCAAATTTCTTAAGGAGGTGTTGACCAAGAAGATGAGCATAACCAATGATGGTCTTGTAGCCTTGACGGGAGAGTGTAGTGCGGTGCTTTTAAACAATATGCCTAAGAAACTTCAAGATCCAGGGAGCTTTTCTATACCTTGTGTGGTGGGAAATATTCCAATTTCAAGAGCTCTTTGTGATCTAGCAGCTAGTATTAGCATCCTTCCTCTCCCCCTTGCAAAAAGGCTTGGCCTTGAAGATTTGACCCACTTCCATGACCATAAAACTTGCCGACCGTTCGGTCAAATATGCTAAGGGAATTCTTTAAGATATCCGGGTCAAAGAGGGTAATGTGTACATCCCGGCCGACTTTGTGGTCTTGGAAATTTCCGAAAACCAACAAACTCCCATTATCCTCGGGAGACCATTCATGGCAACCAGAGGTGTCTTAATTGATGTGAAGAAGGGGCACCTCTCCTTTAATGTTGGTGAAAGCAAAATTGACTTTTCTTTGATGGAGGCTATGTCCAAGCCAATGGTGGAAAGTGTCTATTTGGTGGATGTCATTGAAGACATTGTTGGTGATTTGAGAAAAGAGAAAAATGTGAAAAGTGATGACTTGTTTGATGTTGTGGCTTTGGAGAGTTCTAGGGAGAATGAAATGGATTGTCTTATTGATGCATATTTGAACTCTCCAATTCCGTTGTATTTGGGCACTTTTAAAGGTGATTCTTGGCTCCATGAATCCTCTTCTAGTTGGGAGAGCCAAGTTGATGAAAAATTGAAGAGGCCATGAGAGGAAATTGCTTGGAAAAATCTCTTCTTGATGAAGAAAACAGTGAAGTTGAGGTCTTGCTTCCTGCTTCACCTACCTCTTTGAAGACTTCTATGCCATTGCCTCTTGATCCTCTTGAGAGGGTAAGTGTTTTCAGACTCTTTACCCCTCCTGTCTACCATGATAAGCCACCCAAAATTACTAAGGGGTATGGAGAGTTTCCATGCGAGACTTGATATATCTTGCCAACATCTCCTACTTTGTACCACAATGAAGACGGTGAAGAATCGATCGAGCATGGGTAGAGTTTGTTGGTGTTTCTTTCTTTGAGTTTCATTGCTATATACTTGTGCTTTTTTGTGGGGTTTGCTCAAGAAATTGATAAGTGGCTACGGGCTTTGAGCAACGATGATGCAAAACGGAGGCAAAATTGAAAAGCTTTCCTTGTGGGTACAAGTAAGTGGACCACTTCACTCTTTTGAGCATATGCATTTTGATGAATTTTCTTCATTTTTATGCATACATGAGTTGAACATTGTCCCTTACCCCACTTTAAAAATCCAAATAAAATTTCCTTGAATCCAATGTTTTCCCCTAAGTATCCAAATGCGATTTAATTTAAATTAGCTCTCTTTTCATATTAATAAACAAACTTGCATCCATGTAGTTAGTTTGCATTTAGTTTAGATTCATTTCAGTTTTGCATTGTCATTTACATATTCTTGCTATTTAAAAATACAAAAACATGTTATTTAATTCTCCAAAAATAAAAAGTTCAAAAACATGTTCTTTTATTTTACTCTTTCCCCCTACATTTGGACATTGAGGACAATGTCCGGTCTAAGTGTGGGGAGGGAAATATCATTTGTGCATATTTTTAATTTTTTGTATTTATTTGTTGAGTATTTCAAACGAAAACTTCAAAAAAATTGAAAAATCTTCAAAAAAACCAAAAATATTGCATTGTATATATATGTTTTTGTCTAACAAGTGATGTAGGCACACATGGAGTATTTGAAACAATAGGAGAATAGAAGACCGCTTGGTATATTATTTCCAACTATTTTTTCTTTTTTCCTCTCTTTTCTTTTATTTTGATTAAATATGGAGGAGGACGGGAAATTGTTGATGAGGATGTTCCTTTTGGAACTTGTTGTGTTTTTCCTAAGTGCTGCTAGTTTAGACAATTGTTGCATATATATATTTAATTGTTTTTAGAAATTAGAATTGCATCTCGTCACTTGTGAATATTTGTTTGTTATTTTAGTTCCGTTTGCATTGAGCTTGTACATATTTTGTACAAAATGTGGTTTAGGGAGGGAACATGATACCTCAATGATGATTTTGTCTTAACAGTGTCCTCCCCCTCCTAGTGGCTTGCACCTTGTGACCTCCTTGTTAGACACCCGGGGAGTAGGGTTGACCGAAAGAACATGGACCATCTTGTGAGACCAAATAGACCGTAGGCTAGACCTAGACTTCGACATAGCTACTTACATGTGAGACCTAGAGCCTCCTTTAGACCAGTGCATTCATACCCTGTCTCCATAGGTTGTGAGTAGGCTCCTTGCGTGGCATGTCACATCTTCACGCACAAGTGTGTCATTCTTTCCTTAGGTCGCGAGATTTATATTTTTGTGTGCATAATTTGAAACAATCCGTTGCTTATACTTTTTGAGCCTCACATTGCCATATAAGCTTATTTTCGACCCTTTAGATTAGGACCAACTTTTGCATCCTATTTGAGCCTTAGCATTTCATTTGGCATAGCTACAAATACCAACTACATCCCATAGACAACCTTCCTTGATCAAGAAAGTTGTCACCTTGTTTTTGGTGTTTTGAAAAGGGAAATCCGTGTCCTAATTAGTGAACTCAAGCTAAGTTCACTTGTGTTGAAATTTTTGGTTTATCTTTGGTTTTGAATATGAATAAAGAGGTTTAATAAAAGCAAAAAGAAAATACAAAAGAAAGAAAAATGCAAAACCACAAAAATCAATTTATATTTATTTATTCTATGTTTTGTATGAGAAAAAGTCGAGCAACACTCCTTATCCATCATTAAGCGAGTAGAAAAAGACGTTGCAAAATAAATGGGGATATGATGTTTTTCCAAGTGAGTCGGACTTTCATGTTTGATATTTTCATTTGTTGTAATAAATTGGGAGAAGTGGAATTTTTGACAATTTCTTGATTTGTAACTCCACATCATCCATAACGATGCTTGCACCAATTCCGTCTCGACCCACTACCTAGCCCCGTTACAACCCTTGTTTCATTTTATGTGCATTCCCATTTTTACATCTCATATGTGGTCATATAGGAGAGGACTACACATTAGATTGCGGGCATGTCTCACAAGTCGAGTAGTAGAGTGGTTTTGGTTACTTTTTGTCACAAAAATCACCCGTTCTTTAAATGAGTGGCGAGTGAAAACTGTGAGGAAGTCGGTAGTCTAAGTCATCTTAGTCATGGGTCACATTTGGTTGAATCTTGAGTCATGTCGTGTTGGTCTTATACGGTTGACTTTGCTTCCCTCTTTCACGCCTTTGAATTCGTTTTATTGGCATTTGGGAGTCATTTTCGGGTTGCTTGAGCCATGATTAGGGGGTTGACACCTAGTTGGGACTTTGAGACGGTATCTCCCAAACTAGACCTTTGGTTTTTGAAACGAAACCCGACCGCATAGATGAGGAAAGTGGATGTTCTTTTGGTTGATGCATCCTTTATGTTGTTTACGTGCTTAATCTTAGATGTTTCTAAATTATCCGCAAGCCCCCACTTGCCTTGCAAGGAAGTACATACCTCATTGTACTTCGTTGTGAGTTGAAGGCACGGAGAAGGCCCGTCAATTGCCTTTCATCAGATAGTAGTAGTAGTTTAGTTAGCTTACTTAAATTAAGCGTCTAGTTTTTGCTCACTTACTTACTCGGGAACGAGTAATGTTTAAGTGTGGGGAGGTTTGATATACAATATATTTAGACCGATTCCCCTCTTTATTCTTTTCTATTTCGACCTTATTTAATGCGTTTTAGCGTCGGTTTTATTTCATTTTGCCTATTATCACGCTTTGCTTTCATATCATGAACTTCCGTCTCATTTTATAGGAAATATGCCAAAAGAAGTATGAGACGGGATGAGAATCAAGAAACCGTCACTAAGCATATAAGGAAAAGAAGAAATAAAAGAAGATGAAGAAATGAAGAAAAGAAGAGAAGGAAGGGGAAGAGGAGTCCCAGCCTGGTAGGCCATCGGCGGCCGGCCGGCCGGCTGGGCACTCCACCTAGCCTCAACAAACCAAGAAAATGGAAGGTGTAGCAGAGAGCCCCAGCCGGCCCAGGCCACTGGCGGCCGGCCGACCGGCTGGGGGAGTCGGCATGAAGAAAAAGAAGAAGAAAGGAAGCAGAGACTCCAGGCAGTCCAGGCCACCAGCGGCCGGCCAGACCGGCTAGGGGAGTTGGCATGAAGAAAAAAGAAGAAAAAAGGAGGCAGAGACTCCCAGTCAGTCCAGGCCACCGACGGCCGGCCGGCTGGCTGAGACCCTGAGTCCGCAATTTCAATTCTTCTTATTTTGAACCCCTTAATCTCACAAACCTATAAATACCCCTCTCTTAATACATTTCTGGCACACAACCGTAGATACAAGAACCCTAATATTTAGTAAGAAATACTTCTTAATTAGCCCTCTAATCTTTTTTTAATTTGTAATAATTAATCAATTTCCTACTTAGTTATTGTTAGATCTAGTCTCTTTATTAGCTATCAATAAACAATTGGGTTGTAATTTGAAGACAAGAGGAGACTCTTATGTGGGAAATATCGGTATATTTTATACATGAATTTAAAGGATTATAACGAAATTATAATATATGAAATACGAGTCATAAACGAAAAGCATAAAGATTAGAATCAACCTTTGGTCATAGCAATATGGCCTAAGAACAAATATCGAGATCGATATTCTCCTAATTATTGAACCCAAGATGCTCTGAGATATGCCTTTTCTTGTGTTAGAAAGAATACAAAAATTACGTCTGATTTTTGTGTCAAGTTGTCAATGATGAATTATGTAGAGAAGAGGAGTTTATATAAAACTCTCCTACTCCTCTTTTTGGCCTTGTAACACAAGTGTAGTAGAGGGTGGAGTCTCCCTCTTCTTCTTCTTCTACTTGTATTAGGAAGTGGAGTCCAGATATGAGTCTTCCTCTTTTATTTATTTAATGTATAATATGTGTATATATTATTATTGTCATTTATGTTGTCATATATTAATAAGTCCATACAACATTTTGTAGTCGATTTATTAATACCTGACTGACATCATTTATTATGACAATATTGTATAATATATACGTCAACTATAAATATCGTATATTTATAATTTGCTAATTAAATATAACAGTTTATATTTAATTACGAATTAACATTTAATTCGTTTAAGCTTGCATTATTTAATCGTATTAAATAATTACATTATATACATTAATTAGATATAACAGTTTATATTCAATTACGAATTAACATTTAATTCGTCTCAGCTAGTCTTATTTAATCGTATTAAATAATCGTATCATCATTACATTGACTAACCTTTTAGTCATATACATCGACTAACCTTTTAGTCATATAAGGCATCAATATGATTATATTATTCATATAATCATATCTCTCAAACACATCCTTTAGGTGTGACGTTTAGGGACCAGTTGATCACCGCCATTAAAATGACAATAACGTCAAACTTCTAGCAAGCCAAACGTTGTCGATAAACGTTAATCAACTGATAAGAATACTAAGTATACCCTGTGAACCTGTAAGAGATTTATACATGTTATCACACTCACTGTGGAGGACACTAGCTCCAACATCTTATTTGATTATAAATCCTAAGTTTCATCCTTTCTTACAATGTGGGGTATAATTTCTCATCTTTATTTCATTACTTGTCTTTTAATTACTTGTTCTTGTTTGTTTATCTAGTTCTCATGTTGAATATGTGACCGGGCTTGTCGCAAGCCTGATACAAAGATAAATTACCCAGACTAGGCTAATTACAAATTAATTTAATTAGGGAAGTAGGGGTCGATCCTCAGGGAGATGGTGTTTCCTATAGAATGTGAAATGTCTCGCAATTGGGTCTTATCTAACGAATATCTGGGTTTTGGGATTTTGATTTCTAAGCTAATAAAAAGCATAAATGGAAATGAAATAAAACAAATTAAAATGAAACAATAAAGCAAATGATGAATTAACAATGATGAAAACAATCTAGGGAAGCAGGTTCACACATGTAGATTAACATATTGATGAAATTGGATTTAGATCATGCAAATAATTCATTGTGAGTTCGTAAGAATAATGTGTTCATTACAATCATAGATCAGATGGTCTAGCAGGCTTTTAGGCAATTCACTAGGTCTTAATCCACCATGTCATGCTTTGTCTATTCAATTCACGTATCTCTACCTTGGAAAAGAATTCCATTCTAGTCAATGATTTTGATCAGGAATCGTTAACTATCGTTATAGTCCAAACATGCATAGACATAATGTTTTAAAAGCACAATTACTTTTATCCAATTATCATCTTTTAATCAATATAACATGGCTACCCTACACCCTAGAAAGGTGACTACTCACTCATGATAACGTTCAAATCTAAGATGTTGTTAATAGTGAAAACTAGGATAGACATGTTTATTTGATTTTTACAATATTTTAGGACTCTTTATATGGCGATAATAACGACGCTAAATTATCAATCTAATGAAATGAAATGGCGATTATAACGATACTAAAATGAATCTAAGATAATATGTAAAGGAGATAACAATCAAATAAGAAACATAAAGACTTAAAACAAAAGATAAAATAGGAATACCTAGATGACGATCAATGACGATAATGAGAACAATAATAGAAATTCCTTGCTTAGAATAGTCGTTCCATGAATCACAATACTTGAACCAAATAAAGGAGATTACAAAGATGAAATTCTTATTGATCTAAGCTATGGTTTTGATGTAGAAAAGACAGAAATAAACTAAGAACTAAAGATGAAAAAGAAGAAGAAAATGAGAGAAGAGAGGCTAGTTCTCCCTTCTCCTAATCTAGGGTTTTCTAATCTAAAGAGAAATGTAAGAAAAGAAGAGAAGTATGAAGAGGATGATTTTAGAAGAGTGGCTGAGGCATCCTTTATATAGCATTAGGGTTTCGTGGGGGAGGGGTCATGCATTCATCACATAGGACAAAAATGAGGAAGTCGAAGCAAAAGTGTGGATCAGCAGACATCCCCGATCGGGTACACCACTTAGCCGATCGGGTAAGTTGTAATCTTGGTCCATTGACTTCCGTTTCATCTCCCCTTGCATATGACTTGACTTTCATTATCCCCCTTGACCTATTGAGTCTGGTTTATTGATAGGGTTTGATGTAAAGCGATGAATTCTTCGCCTAACTGATCGATCTTCTGACAACTGCGAAACTGTCTTTACTTCTTCTCTCTTTTAAATCAGTGAACCTTCTTGAAATGCCTTCGACATGGTCAAGCTTGCTTCTTCAAATCGTCGGGTTCTAGCAAATGCTCGGGAATATAGAAAAAGGCCGTAGAAACGTGACTTTCACTACAAAACAGGTTAGAACATAGGAATTCGCCTAGAAGACGATATTAGCTCATAAAATGGCTTAACAAAGCACAAATGACATACAAAACCGAGCTAAATTGGGGGTTAAAATCATACAAATATTCACTTATCAAACTCCCCCAAGCTAAACCTTTGCTTGCCCTCAAGCAAACATAACAAACAATACCAGGACAAGGGTTGCAAGCATTGGCTACTACACCATCAAGAAACAAATCTCAACGTAAAACTTTGGAAACATAATGAATCATAGCCCAAAAACAACGTGGGCAAGAATGATACATAGACATGGCTGAGATTTACATAACGGCGTAGCACAAAGAACTTCACTACCGAATTTTTGGCTCTTGCATGATCTTTTTGACAAATGGACTCTTACGGCACACTCGAACACTCATGTATGTAAAAGGTGATTTCTTTATGTTTAAATGTTTTTAAGACACTCACCTATCTACGACTTATAAAAATGTGTCTGCAATCTAATATGGTAAACAATTCAAAACACAAGTCAAAGATCACAATGCAATAGAAAAGAAGCCGAAAAATACGAAGAAGGCTTTGGGAAATGGGTGAAAGGTGGACAAACATTTATGGTCATGTGAAGGTTAGAATGAGCTAGCAACTGACCAATAATAAATGAATACTTAATCCAAACTTTCGATTAATTCCCAAAAGACAAATAACGAAGCCAAAAGGAACAAGTGGCTTATTACACACGAAACACAAGAGTGAACTCCTTCTAAACATTGAATTGCCATTTTGAGGAGATACTCACAACTTCTTCTTTTATTTCTTTTTCTTTTATTTCGATTTTTTTTCTTTTTTTTCATTTTTTTTCATTTTTTTTCATTCTTTTTTTTCTGAACATACCATCACTTCTTGAACATTTTGGTTCTCCCAAATTCACTTTGACATTAAGGAACAAAATCTTCTCAAAAGAGCACCCATACACCATAGTCTAGCTACTAGCTCAAAAGGTAGGCAGTTTTTATATGTAGCTATTATTTTGTGAAACATTTTTATGAAGGGGCTAATTTCGAGAGGTCATTCAAAGTGAAAGAGGCTTCAAATCTTAGTGAATCATGAATGCAATGCTTATAGGAATGAAATGAGAACCATACTTATGCGTTTTGACATGACACACATCACAAGGAGAACTACACACACCTTAATGAGACTGGGTATAGATGTACCAGCCTAAGGAGGTTCTACCTTACAATATATGTAACTTGCCAAGTGTCAAGATCAAGCGTACTCATCTATAGATTCATTCCATGCCTACTGTGTACAAGACTTCCCCATGTATGCACAATTCAATGAATATTGAATCATTATCTTTTGAAATCTCTAAGTTTGGGAAATGTAACATGATAGCATAGTAAACAAGCAAGCAAAGCATGAAAAGCATTCAATGATGTTCACAATTTTAAATTTTTCGCTTTCAAAAATTTGAAAAATATAAACAACTAAAATGCAAAATGGGAAAATGCAATCCCTCCCCCAAGCTAAACATCACATTGTCCTCAATGTGAGCACAAAGACTAAATATGCAACGAGATACTCAATGGGAAGAAGGGTGAAAAGGTAAAAAGATGAAAGGAAAGTGAAGCTTACTAGTCAGCGCGGACTCCCCCGAGCGAGTCTTTTGGACTTGACAAGGAAGGTCTTTATAGATTCTTCAAAAACTCTTTCATCTGCAAAGGAAATCTAACAAAACAACGAAAAAGGGAAAGCAAAAATAAAATGCAAAAACAAAGGAAACACCGGTTGCCTCCCGAGAAGCGCTGGTTTGACGTCCCGCTCGACGAATTTTTTTATGAAATCATCTGGTTGGGGATTGACGCTCTATATAGACAATATCTAAGCATCCTATCATGGAATTGCTATAGTAGAGTTTCAATCTGTGTCCATTGACCTTGAATTTTTCACCATTACTAGCCATTATTTCCACATAACCGTATTTGCTCACATATGTGACAGTGAATGGTCCAGACCATCTTGATCTAAGTTTTCCCGGAAAAATTTTCAAACGGGAGTTGAAGAGAAGTACTTGGTCGCCGATATTGAATTCTTTTCTGATTATCCTCTTGTCGTGCCAACGCTTCGTTTTCTCTTTATAAATCCTAGAATTCTCTTAAGCTTGCAAACGAAACTCTTCTAGCTCATTCAGTTGCAAAAATTGTCTATCAGCACTAAGCCTAGTGTCTAAGTTGAGTTCTTTGATAGCCCAGTGAGCTTTGTACTCTAACTCGATAGGGAGATGACAAGCCTTTCCATAAACCAACCGATAAGGAGATGTTCCAATCGGGGTTTTGAAAGCTGTGCGATAAGCCCATAAGGTGTCATCGAGCTTATTACTTCAATCGGTTCTAGATCTTGAGACTACTTTTTGAATAATTGTTTTTAGCTCTCTATTCGAGACTTCTACTTGACCGCTGGTCTGAGGGTGGTAGGCTAAACCTCGTCTGTGATACATACCATACTTGGCAAGCAGAGTGTCTAACTGCTTTTCTCCGAAATGAGTTCCTCGATCACTTATCACGGCTCTGGGTACACCAAAACGCGGAAAGATGATCTTCTTAAATAGTCGTATCACAGTTCTAACATCATTGGTGGGGGTGGCAATTGCTTCTACCCACTTTGAAACATAGTCGACAACGACTAAAATGTCACGATTTCCATTTGAAGAAGGGAATGGTCCTTGATAGTCACTACGCCAGACATCGAATATCTCGACTTCTAATATGCCGTTTTGAGGCATTTCATGTATTTTGGATATTTGACCCATTCGTTGACAAGCATTACAAGCCATAACAAAGTCTCTTGAATCTTTAAACATCGAGAGCCAGAAAAACCCGGATTGTAAGACTTTGGCTACGGTCTTGAATGGACCATGATGACCACCATAAGCAGATGAGTGGCATCCTTCTAAAACTCCTTTTACTTCCCACTGGGGGTTACAACGTCTATACAGACCATCCGAGCATTGCTTGAAAAGATAGGGGTCATCCCAAACAAAGAATTTTGCATCATGCAAAAATCTCTTTCTTTGGTTATAAGAAAGGTCAGTGGGTAGCTGGCGACTGACAAGGAAGTTGGCAATATCGGCATACCAAGGAGAAGAGTCCGTAATTGCCATTAATGAATCATCAGCGAATGAATCAATAATTGGCGTTGGTAATCCTATTTCAGTTACTCTTATCCTTGAGAGGTGGTCAGCGACTACATTCTCTGCTCCTTTCTTATCCCGGATCTCTAAATCAAACTCTTGAAGGAGTAAAATCCATCGGATAAGTCTAGGTTTTGCCTCTTTCTTTGAAAGCAGATATTTCAAGGCAGCATGGTCAGTGTAAACAATAACTTTTGATCCTATTAGGTATGAGCGGAATTTGTCTAAGGCATAGACAATGGCGAGGAGTTCTTTCTCAGTGGTGGCATAGTTGATTTGGGCAGGATCTAGGGTTTTACTAGCATAGTAAATTGCATGAAGAAAATTTTCCTTTCTTTGCCCTAAAACAACTCCTACGGCATAATCACTCGCATCACACATCAGTTCAAAGGGAAGATTCCAATCAGGCGACTGGATTATAGGTGCGGTGATCAAAGCACGTTTGATTTTGCTGAATGCCTCAAGGCATTCCTTTGTGAAATTGAAAGGTGCATCCTTGAAAAGGAGCTCAGTCAGGGGCTTGGCTATCTTTGAAAAATATTTTATAAATCGTCGGTAGAAACCGGCGTGGCCAAGGAAACTCCTGATTCCTTTTACATTAGCAGGTGGTGGTAGCTGTTCAATAACTTGGATCTTAGCTCAATCCACTTCTATACCTCTTTCTGAAATGATGTGACCTAAAACAACACCTTCGTTCACCATGAAGTGACACTTTTCCTAGTTGAGAACAAGGTCGACTTCTTCACAGCGTTTTAGAACTCTGGATAGATTTGTCAAACAATTATCAATGGAAATGCCATAGACCCGAAAGTCGTCCATAAATACTTCCATGATAGATTCAACAAAATCTGAGAAGATACTGGTCATGCAACGCTGGAAAGTGGCAGGTGCATTACACAAGCCAAATGGCATTCTGCGATAAGCGAAAGTACCATAGGGACAAGTGAAGGTGGTTTTCTCTTGGTCCTCAGGGTGGATAGGTATTTGGAAAAATCCTGAGTAACCATCTAGATAACAGAAGTACTTGTGACAAGCTAACCTCTCTAGCATTTGGTCCATGAAAGGTAGAGGATAGTGATCTTTCCTAGTTGATTGATTCAGCTTTCTGTAGTCAATACACATACGCCATCCTGTCACAATCCTTGTGGGAATGAGCTCATTCTTCTAATTTTTGACTACTGTTGTTCCTCCTTTCTTGGGAACAACTTGAACAGAGCTAACCCATTTAGAGTCAGAGATTGCATAGATTATGCCAGCATCTAGCAATTTCATAACTTCAGTTTTAACTACTTCCTGCATGTTTGGATTAAGACGGCGTTGACCTTGAGCACAAGGTTTTTGGCCTTCTTATAAATTGATTCTATGCATGAAGAAGTCTGGGCTTATGCCTATTAAATCTTCAAGTTTGTAACCTATTGCCTTTCTATGCTTTTTCAAGACAGTCAATAGTGAGGTTAACTGATTTTCATCCAGGAGAGCACTCACTATGACGGGGCAATATTCAGACTCATCTAAAAAGGCATATTTTAGATTCGAGGGAAGAGGTTTCAGTTCAGGTTTATGTAATTCTGCCTTGGCAGGAGTATCAATCAAGCTTATGAACTCTTTGATCTCTTCTAACGGTATCTCTTTTCCAGTCAGATCCTTTTCCAGCTCACTGATCTCGAAATTGTCATTCTCAGAGATATCCTCTAATAACAAGATTGCCTCTAAAGGATCCTCTATTATTGATGGATACAGAGATTCATCAATAATTGAGTCGACAATATCAATGAAACAACAAGGCTCTTCTAGCATTGGGCTTTTCATTGCATTGTTTAAGTTATAGGTGACTTTATCATCACCTACTTCTAGTGTTAGTCTTCCATTCTTAACATCGATTACTGCTCCCGCAGTGTGTAAAAATGGCCTTCCTAAAATAATAGGGATTTGCGAATCTTCAGCCATATCTAGGATGATAAAATCGACGGGAATGAAAAACCTTCCTACTTTGACAGAAACATCTTCTAAAACTCCCATAGGTTGTTTTAAAGAACGGTCTGCCATTTGCAGAGTGATACTGGTGCATTTGAGAATTCCCATATTCAACCTTTCGCATATGGAATAGGGCATGACGCTTACACTAGCACCTAGATCGCAAAGAGCTTTATCGATTGTGTAGGTGCCTATAGTGCAAGGTATAGAGAAACTACCAGGATCCTTTAACTTAGAAGGGGACTTATTTTTCAATAAAGCACTGCATTCAGCTGTGAATGCTATGATTTCAACATCATCTAAAGTCCTCTTCTTAGTTAACATATCCTTCATGAATTTTGTGTAAGAAGGGATTTGAGTGATTAATTCAGTGAAGGGAACCGTTACTTGGAGGTTTTTGACTACTTCCATGAATTTGCTAAACTGGGTTTTCTTATGATTTCTCCTCAAGCGCTGGGGAAATGGAACTTAGATTTTGATGGGTTCCTTCAAAGGTTCATCCTTCTTTTCAGGTTTGTTTTTCACTTCCTTAGCGGTGGATGGTTGAGAATCTTTTTGGCTCTCTACTGGTGGTGGCTCAACTATTGTTTCGTTGGCTTTCTGAGGTTCCTTATAAGTGGTACCACTCCTAAGGGTGATAGCATTGGCGGTGTCCCTCGGTTGCTCACCATGAGGTGGGAGTTGGCCTTGTTTCCTTTGGGTAATAGAGGTAGCCAATTGGGCCATTTGAGTTTCAAGCATCTTGATGGCAGCATCTTTAGCTTGATCACTCTTTTGAAGTTGAGCAAACATTGAATCTTGTTTTTGAACAACTTGAAGAAGCATAGATTCAATTTTGCTCAGGCTTGAGTCATTGGGTTGGCTTTGATTTTGAAGTGGTTGGTGTTGAGGTTGGTGTTGGTAAGGTAGATTGAAGTTAGGTTGAAATGCAGGTCTCTGGTTTTGAAAACCAGGTGGATTATAGGGCTTCTGTTGATGTGGTATGAAAGGTTGTTGAATCTGATGGTGGGTATTCTGAACGTTGGTGCTTTTGTAGGACAAAAAGGATAGTTCTTTGTGTTCTCGTTATAGAAGTTTGAGAAAGCATTGCCTTCCCTATATGTTTGGTAGGCATTGACTTGCTCTAGCGAACTCCTACATTCTTGAAAAATATGTCCTCCAACCCCACATGTCTCACATACCACTACGTGGTTAGTGACGTTAACATGTTGCTTGGATTGGGAAGAGCTTCCTACTTGTTGCTGCAGAAGGGCTAATTGGGTTACTTGAATCTTCCTGCTTAGTTTTGAGTGGCATAGCACGTGAGTTGCTATACTGAGAGTCGTGAATTGCCATTGACTCGATAGTTGCACTAGCTATTTCTACATCGATTTGATCGAAACGACCATTGTTAGCGGAGTCGAGGATACGACGCGATTCGCCACAACAACCGTTGTAGAAGGTGATAGCTAAGAACCATGAATCAAGGCCATGATGAGGGCATTCTCTTTGTAATTCTTTGTACCTTTCCCATGTCTCATAAAGGCTTTCATCGCCTCTCTGACGGAATCCAGTGATTTGACTCCGTAAGAGTGCGGTTCGTTCTGGTGGGAAGTACTTTTGATAGAAAGCAAGAGCTAGACCATCCCAGCCGGCTATTCCTAAGGCGACTCGGTCAAGGCTATTGATCCAGAGTTTAGCCTTTCCTGTTAAAGAGAAGGGAAAGAGCATTTCCCTAATCTGCTCTTGGGATACTCCAGTTTGTCTAATTGTGGAGCAATAATCACAGAAGTTTTGAATATGAAGGTTGGGATCTTCTGTGGCATTGCCACCAAATTGACTTCTTTCTATTAAATTGATGAAGGCAGGTTTGATTTCAAAGTTTCGGGCTGTGATTTGGGGTGTAGCAATACCCCTTGGAAGTGTATCTGCAGTTGGTTTGGAATGGTCTGAAAGTCGAACCATTTTCTTTTGTGAAGATGAAGATGGAATGTTGTTTGAAAGTTGATTGGTTTTTGAGAATGGAGATGAGAATAGATCTTCTTCTCCTTCAAGATTAGATAAAATATCCGAGTATTTCTCACGAATACGGTCTAAACTTGAAATATCAGAAGCTTTTGAGATTTCGTTGAATAGCTTTCGTCTCCTACGCAGAGTCCTTTCTAGATCAGGGTCTAAAGAGATAAGGGTCCCTAGTCTAGAAGATCTGGGCATAAGATTGAAAAGCTAAGATGAAAAATCAAGAGAGGTCTTGAAGGAATTTGGGTTCCTAAAGACTAGATAAAACTAACTGCGATAAAAATCACAAGAAAAAGGAAAACTACACCGTGCTCCCCGGCAACGGCACCAAAATTTGACCGGGCCTGTCGCAAGCCCGATACAAAGATAAATTACCCTGCCCAGGCTAATAAAAAGTTAATGTAATTAGGGAAGTAGGGGTCGATCCTCAGGGAGATGGTGTTTCCTATAGAATGTGAAATGTCTCGCAATTGGGTCTTATCTAACGAATATCTGGGTTTTGGGATTTTGATTTCTAAGCTAATAAAAAGCATAAATGAAAATGAAATAAAAGCAAATTAAAATGAAAACAATAAAGCAAATGATGAATTAACAATGATGAAAAGAATCTAGGGAAGCAGGTTCACACATGTAGATTAACATATTGATGAAATTGGATTTAGAACATGCAAATAATTCATTTTGAGTTCGTAAGAATGATGTGTTCATTACAATCATAGATCAGATGGTCTAGCAGGCTTTTAGGCAATTTACTAGGTCTTAATCCACTATGCCATGCTTTTTCTATTCAATTCACGTATCTCTACCTTGGAAAAGAATTCCATTCTTGTCAATGATTTTGATCAGGAATCGTTAACTATCGTTACAGTCCAAACATGCATAGACACAATGTTTTATAAGGACAATTTCTTTTATCCAATTATCATCTTTTAATCAATCTAACATGGCTACCCTACACCCTAGAAAGGTGACTACTCACTCCTGATAACGTTCAAATCTAAGATGTTGTTAATAATGAAAACTAGGATAGACATGTTTATTTGATTTTGACAATATTTTAGGACTCTTTATATGGCGATAATAACGAGGCTAAATTATCAATCTAATGAAATGAAATGGCGATTATAACGATACTAAAATGAATCTAAGATAATATGTAAAGGAGATAACAATCAAATAAGAAACATAAAGACTTAAAACAAAAGATAAAATAGGAATACCTAGATGACGATCAATGACTTGAACCAAATAAAGTAGATTACAAAGATGAAATTCTTATTGATCTAAGCTAAGGTTTTGATGTAGAAAAGACAGAAATAAACTAAGATCTAAAGATGAAAAAGAAGAAGAAAATGAGAGAAGAGAGGCTAGTTCTCCCTCCTCCTAATCTAGGGTTTTCTAATCTAAAGAGAAATGTAAGATGTGACAACCCTCGCGAATGCGGAAATAAAACATACAAGCATGTGATTTAATTAGCGGAAATACTGTATTTTTATAACTTTTTACATGCAAGATAGAAATACGAGGAGTGTCAAATATTACAAACTAATGTATGAAATATACTACAACAAGAGACGTAGTCTCTCAAAATGTTATCAATGTCAAAGTTATTATCAACAAGTTAAAAATCGTCTAGAGGTCATTCTTCCAGGGACAACGCCCGCTAGCGCACACCCGAACACAAAATACCACAAGCAAAAAGCCATCCAAATCAAGCAACCTGTTCATCCATGAAAAACATGAACGCCACAGTCAGTGGGGAGTAACTTCGGGTTCTCCCAGCCATATCACATTATCATACATAAACGGAATTACAATAGTAGAGGCATGCATATATAGATATACATGTGAAATACAATAAGGATAAATAGGCAATTCCATATGTAAAGATATTGATACATGGAGTGCAAATCCGTAACCATCATGCTATAGATAGACACGGGGAAGACACTCTTAGGCAACCATATACACTCACTAGGGCTTGCATCTCACCGTTAGCGGCATAAGTTTGATAAGATTGAGACTCGACAAACAAACCAAGCCAAATCATCCAAAGATCACAAATGACCAATCATATATTCAATTATCCAAACATACAAATATGTTGACGACATCTCTCACGTTAAATGAAACGCACTAGCACCGTGTACATGGCAAGTATGATTAAAAGGCATCCACGGGATAACATTTCCCTGAACGCATACACGATGCTACATTTCGTATATGTAGACTAATTGCCTCCCGGTAGGACGACGATATAAATACCCGGTCCAAGTCTAAACCTGGCCAGACTCTCGGAATAAACCATTTTCCGATTCGACAAGCGATAACGTTTCGCATCCAAGACTCGGTCAATCATAGACGCCGAGTACCCCAAATTTGGTCGACATTCACGAAAGAGGCGGAAAAGAGCACAAGCCTCATAACAAGCGGTACGCTACATGCAAATGACACCACCTCGCAAGTATACAACATTTGACAGCCGGGTCAATCAACGCAAAGCGTTCGCCTCCCAACAACGTCGTCATATGCCGACTAACACGTGCAATTAAGCACTAAGGATACATCCTCGTTCCGACATTCCAGCCTTACGAACGTGGAGGTAGCCAAGGGAATGAAAGCACAAATCACATATAAAATTAGTGCTCAAACCGTAACATTTGTAAAAACAGACTCAAAGTGGGACATATCAAAAACCGTCACAAAACATGCGATACAAGCGAATGGAATATCATATATTCGAAACATTAATATTTTAAGTCATTACGTAAATTTATACGATAAACGAACCATGCGAACTATTATAAATTAGGAATTTAGAAATTATAAGGAATTAACATCAGCAGGGTGCCAGCCGGTCAGGTGGACCGGCTACCGGCCACCCGAGTGGTACCATATATCATATGAAAAACCAATTGAAAAAGCAGTGTGTCCCAGCCGGTCAAAGGGACCGGCTGCCGGCTACCTGGCTGGGACCAAAGGCATACGAGAAAAACAAGGCAAAGTGAGGTGTGTCTCAGCCGGTCGGCCGGCTGAGACCAATTATATATCCAAACTTTTTACGTAACACATATAAACATCAGCCACTCCCCAGCCGGTCACCTGACCGGCTGCCGATCGGCCGGCTGGGGTCAACAATGCACGAAAACAACATATTTCACCAAGGATCAATATTCAACAATTGTTATCTACCATCACAAATCATCAATTCTCATATCAATTCTCAACTAACAACATCCATCATCAACAACACAATTCCTAAGCTTACTAATCATATTCTAAATACGATTTCTAACATAGAAAACACATAAAACACGTAAATGATATCGAGTAACCCTTCACCGTTACCTTTTCGCATCTTCAATCGATTTCTAAGCCTTCCTCCACTAGATAGTAATCTTTGTCGGGGTCTTGAAGGTCACAACCTACGATTAGATAATAAAAGATGAATATATTTCACCTTGAGAAAGACGGATAATTTGAAAAGCGAGAAAGACGGTAATTTTATTACCAATACGGATAGAGGACGATGAGAGGGGAAGAATGAGACGAACCTAGGTGAATTTGAGCGAGAAATGAAAGAGTTGCGACGATTCTAAGCTTGGAAGAAAATATGGAGGTTAGGGTTTTGGGGTTTCTTGGTGAGGAAGATGAAGATGTTGAGTTGTGAGGAAGTTAGGGTTATGAGGGAGTATGAGAAGGAGTAAGTGGAAAAAGTCAAGGGAAAAGTCAAATACGTCTTAATACTTTATTTACTTGAAATCTCGCGTAAAGTCCAAATACGAACTCGGAAATTCTAAATTAGACACGAAAAATTAAATTCTAAACTAAAACTAAATTTCGCTGAAAAGTATCCGTAAAATATTTTTACTATAAAAATAGGGTACATTTGCGGGTGTTACATAAGAAGAGAAGAGAAGTATGAAGATGATGTTTTTAGAATAGTGGCTGAGGCATCTTTTATATAGCATTAGGGTTTCGTGGGGGAGGGGTCATGCATTCATCACATAGGACAAAAATGAGGAAGTCGAAGCAAAAGTGCGGATCAGCAGACATCCCCGATCGGGTACACCACTTACCCGATCGGGTAAGTGGTAATCTTGGTCCATTGACTTCCGTTTCATCTCCCCTTGCATATGACTTGACTTTCATTATCCCCCTTGACCTCTTGAGTCGGGTTTATTGATAGGGTTTGATGTAAAGCGATGAATTCTTCGCCTAACTGATCGATCTTCTGACAACTGCGAAACAGTCTTTACTTCTTCTCTCTTTTAAATCAGTGAACCTTCTTGAAATGCCTTCGATATGGTCAAGCTTGCTTCTTCAAATCGTCGGGTTCTAGGCAAATGATCGGGAATATAGAAAAAGGGCGTAGAAACGTCACTTTCCCTACAAAACAGGTTAGAACATAGGAATTCGCCTAGAAGCAATATTAGCTCATAAAATGGCTTAACAAAGCACAAATGACATACAAAACCGAGCTAAAATGGGGATTAAAATCATACAAATATTCACTTATCAATATGTCTTTCCTTGTCTATTTGTTATCAAAGTCTTCATCTTTAATGCTTTCATTCATTAATATGAGTGAGTAGTGTATTGCTAGGGTAGATGGGGATTTAATGTAGGTTTATGGGTCGATTATGGTAATTGGGCATAAAGATTAAGTCTTTTGGTAGTCTATTTGTTTTGCTCACATAAGGTGTTTGTTGAAATGCTTGAACGACTAATTTGAGTCGTTTCCATGTTTAACTACTAGTTTGATTGAGAGCTTAGACTTGTATTTTTTTTGTGTGTGTTTTGGATGTTTAGGGGAGGTTGGGCGAGAACCCAATTGAACCTTAGGCTAGGGCTCGTCTCGCACCGAGAGGTGGAGGCTTGCCTATTTACCGTCTTGCACAAAGAGGCGGAGACATGTTTAGACTCACTATTAGACCAGTCTTAACCACCACCATAATTGTTATATACTTACATTAATGAACCCATTTACCTTAGTTTCTTTTAATCTTTGTTTTAAATCGCATCTTTGCCTCCTTGTTAGTCTTGTTTAGTATTAATCATCTTCAACTTGCAATTAGCTATAATTAAACTAGAATCTGATTAAACCGTCCTAGACCCATAATTACCGTCCCTTAAGATACGACCCTTGCAATACCCAACGATAACTCGTTCGCTTGCGAAGTTAAATAAAGCACACATCAACACGCATTAAACACTACAAGAGAAAGCTCGTTTTGCGACGGATTAATCTGTCGCAAAACATGGTATTTCAGTCGCCATAAACAGTTTTGCGACGGCTTTGCGACGGATTGTCTCCGTTGCCGATTTTCGTCGCAAACAGCAGTTTTTGCGACGGATTAGTCCGTCGCACATTCTTTGACTTCCGTTGCCAATTATTTGAATTGACTGCCACCAGTACAACCAAGTCAAAGAGGAAGTCAACTTTTGCGACGGAAATTTCGTCGCAAAAATTGACTTCCTCTTTGACTTGACAGTTAGTCAGTCAATGTTTGCGACGGAAATTTCGTCGGAAAAATACCTGTACATTCCAGGAATTGATTGTTTCCTGCATCCCCTATACGCTTTAAAACGACCAAAAACCTGCAAATAACAGAAATTTTCCAGCAGTTACGCGTCTAACAAAGTTACTAATGTAACACAAAACCATTTATGAGCAAAGTTTTGATTTTATATCATAAAAGTAAACTCTTACAAATAAAAGGTTTTAAGTTCAAAATAACTAACTAATCACTCAACCACACGGAGTGAAGGGAGGGAAAGGGGTGAATGGGTGGGGCCTAGCATTATCGCCGCCATCATCATCAAAGTCGTCTCGACCCTGGTTAGGACCTCCAGTTCTACAACTGTGAGTAGAATTTCTTGCAACCTGACTCAAGTACTCTTCTATAGCTGCAATCCTTCGAGCTTGCTCATCGCGCTCTTGCCTAAGTGCCGCATTCTCCTTTGACAGCTTAGTAGCCAAACTTTGGGTGTGCTGAGTCGGGGCTGAGGTAGCAACAGAGTGCCTATGATGGTCAAACAAATAATCCGCCGCTGGTCCCAATCCATAGCATCTTCCTTTCTCGTCAAATCCAGTCTCCTCATAATAAATCTGATTATCGCCGATGTTTTTGACTCCTTGACTTTGAAGATCAGACTTCTTTGACATAATCTTATTCTGCATCACAAACAAGCTCAGAATTAGTCATTGTCATTTAAATAGTTAATGTAATTAAATATAAATGACAAACATAAAGCAATTAGTGAAATAATGCATAACTTACAAAGAGTTCAGCTGGTTTTTTTTATAACCATCCACGGATCTTGTGCTTCTTTGTCTTCTCCAAGACTTGTACGACATTTGGAATATCAGGTGAATTTTTCCCGACCTACAATTTAAATATTTGTTAGTATAACATATATATATATATATATATATATATATATATATATATATATAGAATTGGGATCCGGTGAGAACCACTAAGATATTGAGAACCGTGAGAACTCCAATTGGGATCCGGTGAGAACCACTAAGATATTGAGAACCGTGAGAACTCCGCCTTACTAAATTTATTTTTTAAAACTAACAAAATATTTGGATTCGGCATAGAATATTATGGCTAGATAACATATTTCTTGGCCGAAAATTAATAAGCTACTGACAGAAATCGAGTCGAAATAGATTTTACTCTTTTTAATGCACCTAGTACTCAGTTTCATGTATCTAACAATTTTCATGCACCTAGTACTCCTTTTCATGCATCTAGAGCTAGTTATTTTAATGCACCTATTAATTATTTTCATGCATGTAACAATTTTCATGCACCTAGTGCTCGTTTTCATGCATTTAGAGTAGTTTTAGTTTGTTTAATTGAATTTATTTACATTAAGTACATATTCTTTAATATAATCAATAAATTTTGTTTAAGTACTGCAAATATTTTGATTGAATAAACTAAACAAATTGTAAATGATCCATCAAAACTTTCGAAACAAGATTTGGTGGAGATTTAGTGAGAGTTCTCATGGTTCTCATTATATTAGTGGTTCTCACCGGATCCTGACCCTATGTATATATATACATATATATATATATATATATATATATATATATATATATAGGATCACATAGATCCACCTTTCTTAGGTGAGTCCCTTAATGCTATTATGAACCATTAGATCAAACAAATGAATGATCAAGATTAAAACAAAAAAAGAAGGGCTAATATATAAGCATTCCAACACCCACCCAAACCCTAATCACTCATTCAAAACATACCCACCTTTTCTCCTACTTAACTCTCTTCCTCTCATCATCTCTCTACAATTTCAGATTTTAATCCAATCTCCCTCCTCAACTAACCCCTCTCTTTCCACCGTGCACTCCAACTTCACCCCCGCCCTACACCAGCCACCATTTCCTCCTCTCGTCCTCCACCGGAGGCCACCTCCAGCCGCCGACGACCACCTCCAGTCGCCACCACCACGCCTCCTCATCGGCCTCCCTCCTTCCCTCCCCCCTCACCCTCCACGACATACTCCACCAAACCACCACCCCGGCCACCACCACCTTCCTCTCCGCTCGGCTCCCCTCTCTGACCACGGCCATCCCAGCCGTCACCTCTTTTATTTTTATTTTCAGTTTTGTTTTTGTTGGTGGATAGGCCTCTTCTCCTTAATTTCTTATGTCTGTTTTTGTGTGGTGGTGAAGTGGTTGTTGGTGGTGGTGGCTGACAACACCAAAATGTGTTGTGTCTAGTAGTATTTATTAGGTTCGTTTATTATACTTTTTACGGGTCGTTAGCATCGTTTTATGCTAACCTTAGTCCTTGTAATTATGTTGTTATTTAGTATGTTTTAGTCAACTTTTAGAGTCAAACCCGGAAGTCAACAAAAGTCAAAGTCAAATCCAAGACCCGAGACCCGAGAGCCAAACCCGACAATTGGAGTAGGCTACAAGCAAATCATCAATGCAAGAAGAGCAAGTCTAAAGGGTCAATGGAAGTCAAGTCGAGACTAAAGTCCAAAGGGGTCAACGAAAGTCAAGGCGCTAAACCAAGGGGAAACACTGGCAGCATGAAACGCTGCCAGCGCCAGTGAACGCTGCCAGTGTCCCACGACGCTACCAGCATCCCACGACGCTGCCAGCGTCCGTGGGCGCTGCCAGCGTCCTGGTCTCAGACATGCGTTCCTTCATTCTCCGTCTTGTCATTTTGAGGCCCATTTCTCAAGGCCCTAGGTTTCCGGAGCCAAGGGTATAAAAGAGCCAAATTGTAGAGAGAGGAAGAGACAACATTGATACAACATTCCAAAACACAACACATTAGAATTCTCTCAACTTTTGTTCTTCATTTTTGGCTTGTAATTTGGTTGAACATCATTATTTTGGGTTGTAATATTTGAATTATGGGTAGCTAATCTTCCATTTCTTAGTGTAATTGGAACAAGTTCACACCTTTAACATTGTATGACTCTCTAATCCTCTTCTTCCTTATTTAATATAATTTTATTGAGTTAATCTTTCACGTTGAGTAGATGAATGTTTAGTTTGACTAACTTGACATCTTATTTGCTTAATGAATGCTTGTTCTTGGTAGGATTCGTCAACCTATACTTGAATGTGTGAAGTAAACTTAAAAGACTTCAACTTTGGTTTAAAGTTAGAGTCTTTTGAGTGATAAATTATATGTTGTGTGATTTTAACATGGTTTAGTGTTGAGTTGCATGATTCTAGCTTAATCCTTTGGATTTATACTTAAAGCTTACTCCTTTGATTGTGCTTATGTTTTAATAAGTGTTGGTTAAGTTGTAAAGGGTCAATCTTAGTTGGTTTAATCCATGTTGATTATTTCTTAGGAGGTAGTATTAGATAAATAAGAAGAGAGGTATAAAAGGGTCATCTTTGCTAATTGTTGTGTTACATGGGATAATTGCACTAAGGTACTTTTCTCATATTTTATTTCTTGCATAGAAGGTGTTTGTTCTATTTTCTAGCCTAGAATTTCATGTTTCAATTTGAGTAATCTTGTTAACCAAATTTTTCCTTATGTTATCCTACATGTTTTCTCATTGTGAATATCATAGTTTGTAATTAATTTAAGCTTTTGTCTTAATTAGTGTCTTAATTTGTGATTAGAGTAATTAGTTAGTAATTAGTTTTGTTAATTGGCTTTTTTGCAAGAGTCTAGATTAGATTAATTTAGTTAATACCGCATTCTTTTGGGTTCGACCCTATTCTTACCATTTTACTACCTTTAATTTTAGATAGTTTGTGTTTGTTTAGGAGTTATAAATTGTTATTTGATCGTAGTTAATTTGCGGAATTAACGACACCGCTTTTAAGCTCGTCAAATTTGGCGCCGTTGCCGGGGAAGGCAATATAGCTAAATATTAAATTGAAACTCTTGTTAGTGTCATAATTTGTTTAGATTTTTTTTCAAATTTTTCTTAGCTTATAGGTTACTTTGTGTTGAAGTTACTAATTTGTGTTGTTGAGTTGTTTTAGAGTTTGAGGGATGTGAACTTTGAGCTCAAAGGTTTCTTCGTCCACAACTTACCTAGATTCCATGGCATGATGGGGAATGACCCTAATAGACACTTGGCCGAATTTCATATGATTTGACAAGGTGCTATTCCCCAAGGAGTGAGCGAAGATCAATTCAAGTTAAGGGCATTTCCGTTTTCTCTTCAAGATGCCGCGAAAGAATGGCTCTTTTGTCTCCCGGCTCACTCCGTTACCACTTGGGTGGTCTTGAAGAAAACGTTTCTTGAAAAGTATTATCCGGATTCAAGGCATAATCACTCCAAAAAGCTTATCACTACTATTGAGCAAGAAATGGGGGAGACTTTTTATGATTATTGGGAGCGTTTCAAGAGTCTTGTGGAAAGATTCCCATACCTTGGCATGTCAGGAGATGATTTGTTGACGGCTTTCAATGAGGGGTTGTGCCAAAATGACCAAAGAATGATCATTGCCGCCACCGGAGGTGGAATTGATACACTTAATGTGGCCGAGGCCAACAATATTATTGAAAAATTGGCAATGAACACAAGAAGCTATGGAAGGAAGAGTGAAAGGGGAGGAAGCTCTAGGAATGTATCTTCCATGGAAGATCCTTATGCTTCTCAAAACCACAAGATCATGCAAGAAATGCGTGAACTTAAAAGTATGATGTCAAACTTGGTTGTTAGCAAAGGTAACTCATTCTCTCAACACCCTGAACCCATTGAGTTCTCATATTGTGGGGGTGACCATGCCACCAACACATGCTACATCATGATTGAACAAGGAGCAACTATGGAAAGTGTTAATGCTATGGGGTATGGGAATTACAATTCAAGAAACCCAAGTGGAGGAGGAATGTACAACCAAGTGGGGAACCGCGATCTTTTAGATGGGGAGGGGACAAGTCGAAAAGCTTTAAAAACGGTCATTTCAATCATTTGAAAGCCCAAAATCCCACCCAAAATCGAAACTCCAATTTCCAACAAAACCCCCAAAGAAATTACAACAATAAAAGACCCAACAATTCAAATTTCCCAAGTAACTCTCAATCTCAAAACAATGCTCAAAGACAATCGAACCAAGGCCCCATTCAAGGAAATTCTTCTTCTCAAGGGAACTTGAGTGATATCTTGCAAACACTCCTTGCCAATAAAGAGAAAGATAGAGAGGAGGCAAGGAGAAATCAAGAGGAGGCAAGAAGAGATAGAGAAGAGGCAAGGAAAGATAGGGAGGCAAACAACCTTAGGGTAAGCAATTTGGAAACCCAACTATCCCAAATGGCCTCCAATATGTCAAAATCCCAAGCCTCAAGCTCCACAAGATTCCCATCTCAAACCATCCCACCACCTAGGGAGAATGCTAGTGCCATGACCTTCAGGGGAGGCAAGGAGTTGGAGGTACACCCCCTTGGAAAAGGCAAGGAAAAGATGAAGAACCTTGAGATGGAGACCTTGGAAATTGAAGACCAAGGAGAGTTAGTAGTTGGTCATAAAGAGCTATCAAAGAATGGGAAAGGGACATCCACAAGCAAGGACCCCAAGGGAGACACTTCAAAGATTTGTAAAGCCATTATTGAGGATGATGAAGTAAAGGAATACATACCGGAAGTCCCATTTCCTAGTGCTTTGATAAGCACAAGGAAGTATGACAAGGAGAACGACTTGTATGAAACTTTCCGGAAGTGTGAGGTAAACATTCCTCTTCTCAATTTGTTGAATAGTGTCCCTCGGTATGCAAAGTTCTTGAAAGAACTTTGTACACCTAAGACAAATCCTAAGAAAGGAACCCATAGGGTTAGGGTAAGTGAGCATGTTTCGGCAATTTTCAAACAAAAATTACCAAAGAGATGTGGAGACCCGGGCATGTTCACCATCCCTTGCACCATTGGAGGGCAAAGTTTCAAACGTGCCATGTTAGACCTTGGAGCCTCTATTAACGTCATGCCCCTATCCATCTATAAGACCCTAGGCTTAGGACCTTTGTCTAAGATCGGGGTGGTTATTCAATTAGCCGATAGGTCTAGTGTCTATCCCCAAGGCTTGATAGAGGATGTGCTAGTAGAGGTAGATAACATTGTCTTCCCGGTGGATTTCTATGTTTTAGATATGGGTGTTAGTTCAAGTGCCACTCCCCTTTGTTGGAATAGGTGTCCTCCACAATAGCGCGCCACATAATAAATCTTATTAAGGAATATAATTGGGATATGTATTGACTATATATATGATTAGTCAGTTGATTAACGTAAATCAATAACGGTTGGCTTACTAGAGTTTGACGTTATTGTCGTTTGACGGCGGTGATCAACTGATCCCTTTCGGTCACACCTAAAGGATGAAATCCAAATATTAACTAATTATTTGTATACGATACAGTTAATTATTACATTACATATATTCGATATGTACGAGAGTTAACTGTTAGAAATTGAGTTAAGAACTCAAATTCGATTAAACTTATTTTCAATTATGCGATAATTGACTAATAAATTTATATCTTATTTTAATACGATTACATAAGATTTAACTTAGTAATTATCGTTAAATTACTAAATTAGTTGAGGTTTTGAGATAGAGGTAATTAGTTAATTATATTTACAAGGAGTTGTAAAATAAATTAACTTAGCATTGTGGGACCCATTATATATTGATATAATGGTAAAATATTACTTAAAATGTTAAGTACATATTATTTATTTAATTGAGTCATATAATTGTTATATGATCAAGTTAACACTTAATTATACATGATAATTAAGCATATGATCAATAAGTATTTATGAGACAAATATCAAAAATCAATATGGATCAAACTAGGCCATAATGCCCGGTTATATTGTAGTTACATGGTGATGATTGTTGTTCTTGTTAACACTCTTTAGTTACCAATTGAAAGTGACATAACAAGTAGGATACAATCATCACTTATACTACAACACTCCACCCTAATGCATGTGATTAAAATAAGCAAAATGAGAGCCTTGTGATGCTCATATGGACCGGCCATATTGCCTATAAAAGGGCAATATGGTTGATCATTTTATTTGTTCATTCATGCTTGTTTTCCTTACTTCTCTCAAAACTCATCTTCTCTCTAAAAACTCTCAAATACTAATATTTACTAAGTATTACTAGTGTAGTAATATATTCATAATATTAGTAGTATAATATCTATCTTATTATCTAGTTAATAATAAGGGTAGATTATTTGGGTTCATCTTGGTGCAACTTAGAGGAGATCTTCTACTTTGGAGATTACTTTTGTTCATCCATATTTGTAGCTCAAGAACAACAAGAAGGAGTTCTTGTTGTGCCCTTATATTTTCCATATCAATGTGAGGAAATTTCTTCCTTTATATAAATGTCTTTATATTTGCATGCATGTTACATAGATCATTAAATACTAAATTAACAAGTAATTTAGCAACTAATTAGAGGAGTCTAATTAATGTCTATGGACTTTCATGTGGTATCAGAGCTAGCTTGTAGCATGCATGTTCATTTTGGACATTTTTATTAAAGTTATAAGATAACTAATAAATCAAAGATTTTGAGTTAAAATACGATTCTGACAAAATTTTTTGGTTCATGTATACCTACTGACCTCAAAATTTTTGTGGTCAAGTTTCGTGATTTTAGGGATTAATTTGCTATTTATTTTGATTTTTGGCGTTTAAGCCGAGTTAACATGCATTTTATGAGTTAAAAGTTAACTAAAAATATCTTCATGTTGATTCTGGCCATGAAATTTTAATATGATCTCACTAGCATGTCTTACATATTGTATGTAAAATTTCGTGACTTTTACTTATATATTGCATGTTCATTGATTTTTATACGATAAAAGTCGATAATATGAGATTATAATGTTCATAAAATTGATATTTTGTATTGATTTATCCCCCGTTTTAGCTCGATTTCTATATGATTTATGCACTTTGTTAAGTGATTAATGAGCTAATACTGCTATTCTAGTTGTTTTGCGTGTTTTGACTCGTTTTATAGGAAATGAAGCGGTTTTGCTATATTTTCCTACTTTTAGGAGCAAAGACACTAGGATACGAGTTTTCAAGGAAATTGATGATAGCCAGTTTACGACTTGATTACGATTCCGCTACAACTTTCCTCGAATGGACTCAATTTAGATTTTTGGCTTTGAACTTTAAAGGAAAACTCAACCCAAGTCAAGATAAGATCAGCCCAAGCCCAATTCCGTAATGCATTGACCAAAGACTAAGGCATAGGATTCCGTGCCTAAGATGAAAAGACGGAAAATCCGACTTACACAAAAACCCGATCGGATTGCCTGTTACCCGATCGGGTATTTCTGCAAGAAGACGTTACTTGGCTCTTCTTCAATCCGAGCTTAAATGGGTGGTTTAATGCATTGACTAGGGTACGAATTTGCAAGAGGATCAGCAGCCATGCAGCCTTATAAAAGCCAATGATCATCCAAGCATCTAAACACACAATCTTACAATAATCTAATAACCTATTATCATTTCTTTTAGGACACTTTCTTACAAGTTTTTATAGTTTTCTTAGTATTTCTCTAGTGTTTACTTAGCTTTTGTTATTGGGTATTTGTTCTTACTTTCATTCTTATATACTCATTTTCCTTATCGGTAATTCTCTAATATTATTTACTTATGCATTTTTAACCACCATGAATTGTAATCTCACTAGTATCATCTTTATAATATTGTTGTTGTTAGTAGTAGGAAATCAAAATAAAATTAATTTAGTCAAAACCAAAACATTGTTTAGCATGTCACCTTATAATATACCTAATTATATGATTAGGTATATTATAAGGTATATTAGGTATATTATAAGGTGACATGCTAAACAATGTTTTGGTTTTGACTAAATTAATTTTATTTTGATTTCCTACTAACAACAACAATATTATAAAGATGATACTAGTGAGATTACAATTCATGGTGGTTAAAATTGCATAAGTAAATAAGATTAGAGAATTACCGATAAGGAAAATGAGTATATAAGAATGAAAGTAAGAACAAATACCCAATAACAAAAGCTAAGTAAACACTAGAGAAATACTAAGAAAACTATAAAAACTTGTAAGAAAGTGTGCTAAAAGAAATGATAATAGGTTATTAGATTATTGTAAGATTGTGTGTTTAGATGCTTGGATGATCATTGGCTTTTATAAGGCTGCATGGCTGCTGATCCTCTTGCAAATTCGTACCCTAGTCAATGCATTAAACCACCCATTTAAGCTCGGATTGAAGAAGAGCCAAGTAACGTCTTCTTGAAGAAATACCCGATCGGGTAACAGGCAATCCGATCGGGTTTTTGTGTAAGTCTGATTTTCCGTCTTTTCATCTTAGGCACGGAATCCTATGCCTTAGTCTTTGGTCAATGCATTACGGAATTGGGCTTGGGCTGATCTTATCTTGACTTGGGTTGAGTTTTCCTTTAAAGTTCAAAGCCCAAAATCTAAATTGAGTCCATTCGAGGAAAGATGTAGCGGAATCGTAATCAAGTCGTAAACTGGCTATCATCAATTTCCTTGAAAACTCGTATCCTAGTGTCTTTGCTCCATAAAGTAGGAAAATATAGCAAAACCGCTTCATTTCCTATAAAACGAGTCAAAACACGCAAAACAACTAGAATAGCAGTATTAGCTCGTTAATCACTTAACAAAGTGCATAAATCATATAGAAATCGAGCTAAAACGGGGGATAAATCAATACAAAATATCAATTTTATGAACATTATAATCTCATATTATCGACTTTTATCGTATAAAAATCAATGAACATGCAATACATAAGTAAAAGTCACGAAATTTTACATACAATATGTAAGACATGCTTGTGAGATCATATTAAAATTTCATGGCCAGAATCAACATGAAACTATTTTTAGTTAACTTTTAACTCATAAAATGCATGTTAACTCGGTTTAAACGCCAAAAATCAAAATAAATAGCAAATTAATCCCTAAAATCACGAAATTTGACCAAAAACATTTTGAGGTCAGTAGGTATACATGCACCAAAACGTTTTGTCAGAATCGTATTTTAACTCAAAATCTTTGATTTATTAGTTATCTTATAACTTTAATAAAAATGTCCAAAATGAACATGCATGCTACAAGCTAGCTCTGATACCACATGAAAGTCCATAGACCTTAATTAGACTCCTCTAATTAGTTGCTAAATTACTTGTTAATTTAGTATTTAATGATCTATGTAACATGCATGCAAATATAAAGACATTTATATAAGAGAAGAAATTTCCTCACATTGATATGGAAAAATATAAGGGCACAACAAGAACTCCTTCTTGTTGTTCTTGAGCTAATAATATGGATGAAACAAGAAATCTCCAAAGTAGAAGATCTCCTAAGTTGCACCAAGATGAACCCAAATAATCTACCCTTATTATTAACTAGATAATAAGATAGATATTATACTACTAATATTATGACTATATTACTACACTAGTAATACTTAGTAAATATTAGTATTTGAGAGTTTTTAGAGAGAAGATGAGTTTTTAGAGAAGTAAGGAAAATAAGCATGAATGAACCAATAAAATGATCAACCATATTGCCCTTTTATAGGCAATATGGCCGGTCCATATGAGCATCACAAGGCTCTCATTTTGCTTATTTTAATCACATGCATTAGGGTGGAGTGTTGTAGTATAAGTGATGATTGTATCCTACTTGTTATGTCACTTTCAATTGGTAACTAAAGAGTGTTAACAAGAACAACAATCATCACCATGTAACTACAATATAACCGGCCATTATGGCCTAGTTTGATCCATATTGATTTTTGATATTTGTTTCACAAATACTTATTGATCATATGCTTAATTATCATGTATAATTAAGTGTTAATTTGATCATATAACAATTATATGACTCAATTAAATAAATAATATGTACTTAACATTTTAAGTAATATTTTACCATTATATCAATATATAATGGGTCCCACAATGCTAAGTTAATTTATTTTACAACTCCTTGTAAATATAAGTAACTAATTACCTCTATCTCAAAACCTCAACTAATTTAGTAATTTAACGATTAATTACTAAGTTAAATCTTATTTAATCGGATTAAAATAAGATATAAATTTATTAGTCAATTATCGCATAATTGAAAAATAAGTTTAATCGAATTTGAGTTCTTAACTCAATTTCTAACAGTTAACTCTCGTACATATCGAATATATGTAATGTACTAATTAACTGTATCGTATACAAATAATTAGTTACTATTTGGATTTCATCCTTTAGGTGTGACCGAAAGAGATCAGTTGATCACCGCCGTCAAACGACAATAACGTCAAACTCTAGTAAGCCAACCGTTATTGATTTACGTTAATCAACTGACTAATCATATATATAGTCAATAAATATCCCAATTATATTCCTTAATAAGATTTATTATGTGGCGCGCTATTGTGGAGGACACCTATTCCAACAAAGGGGAGTGGCACTTGAACTAACACCCATATCTAAAACATAGAAATCCACCGGGAAGACAATGTTATCTACCTCTACTAGCACATCCTCTATCAAGCCTTGGGGATAGACACTAGACCTATCGGCTAATTGAATAACCACCCCGATCTTAGACAAAGGTCCTAAGCCTAGGGTCTTATAGATGGATAAGGGCATGACGTTAATAGAGGCTCCAAGGTCTAACATGGCACAATTGAAACTTTGCCCTCCAATGGTGCAAGGGATGGTGAACATGCCCGGGTCTCCACATTTCTTTGGTAATTTTTGTTTGAAAATTGCTGAAACATGCTCACTTACCCTAACCCTGAGACAAAGTTCTTTCAAGAACTTTGCATACCGAGGGACACTATTCAACAAATTGAGAAGAGGAATGTTTACCTCACACTTCCGGAAAGTTTCATACAAGTCGTTCTCCTTGTCATACTTCCTTGTGCTTATCAAAGCACTAGGAAATGGGACTTCCGGTATGTATTCCTCTACTTCATCATCCTCAATAATGGCTTTACAAATCTTTGAAGTGTCTCCCTTGGGGTCCTTGCTTGTGGATGTCCTTTTCCCATTCTTTGATAGCTCTTCATGACCAACTACTAACTCTCCTTGGTCTTCAATTTCCAAGGTCTCCATCTCAAGGTTCTTCATCTTTTCCTTGCCTTTTCCAAGGGGGTGTACCTCCAACTCCTTGCCTCCCCTGAAGGTCATGGCACTAG
Organism: Heliosperma pusillum; assembly: GCA_022085475.1. Lineage (NCBI taxonomy): Eukaryota > Viridiplantae > Streptophyta > Magnoliopsida > Caryophyllales > Caryophyllaceae > Heliosperma > Heliosperma pusillum. Next base: position 30,694 of record JAIUZE010073466.1, on the reverse strand, counting down.
CATTCTCCCTAGGTGGTGGGATGGTTTGAGATGGGAATCTTGTGGAGCTTGAGGCTTGGGATTTTGACATATTGGAGGCCATTTGGGATAGTTGGGTTTCCAAATTGCTTACCCTAAGGTTGTTTGCCTCCCTATCTTTCCTTGCCTCTTCTCTATCTCTTCTTGCCTCCTCTTGATTTCTTCTTGCCTCCTCTCTATCTTTCTCTTTATTGGCAAGGAGTGTTTGCAAGATATCACTCAAGTTCCCTTGAGAAGAAGAATTTCCTTGAATGGGGCCTTGGTTCGATTGTCTTTGAGCATTGTTTTGAGATTGAGAGTTACTTGGGAAATTTGAATTGTTGGGTCTTTTATTGTTGTAATTTCTTTGGGTGTTTTGTTGGAAATTGGAGTTTCGATTTTGGGTGGGATTTTGGGCTCTCAAATGATTGAATTGACCGTTTTCAAAGCTTTTTGACTTGTCCCCTCCCCATCTAAAAGATCTCGGTTCCCCACTTGGTTGTACATTCCTCCTCCACTTGGGTTTCTTGAATTGTAATTCCCATACCCCATAGCATTAACACTTTCCATAGTTGCTCCTTGTTCAATCATGATGTAGCATGTGTTGGTGGCATGGTCACCCCCACAATATGAGAACTCAATGGGTTCAGGGTGTTGAGAGAATGAGTTACCTTTGCTAACAACCAAGTTTGACATCATACTTTTAAGTTCACGCATTTCTTGCATGATCTTGTGGTTTTGAGAAGCATAAGGATCTTCCATGGAAGATACATTCCTAGACTAAAATGTGATTTCGAGTATATAAATTCGAATTTATGTAACTTTAAGATAAGTTTATATAATTTTTGCTTTTTTATGAGGCTAACTTTAGTCATTATGAGTGTAACTTCAACCATTATTTTTGTAACTTTAAACTAAAATGTGATTTCGACTTTATAATTTTGAATTTATATAATTTTAAAACAAATTTATGTGATTTTAGTTTTATTATGAGTATAACTTTAATTCTTAATTGCGTAACTTTAAGTTAAAATCTGAATTAATTTTAATATTTTAATAAGTGTAACTTTAACCTTTATTAGTGAAACTTCATTTATTAACTGTGTAACTTTAGTCAATTATAGTGTAACTCATGTTTAGGTAACTTCAGTCTTTTCTAGTGTAACTTCAGTCCATACTAATGTAACTATAGTCATTAATATAGTAACTTCAGTCCTTAATAAGATAACTTTAGTCCAGTGCAACTTTAGTCCATAATTTTGAAACTTTAGTCCATAATTGTGAAACTTTAGTACGTACTAGTGAAACTTTAGTACGTACTAGTGAAATTTTAGTACGTACTAGTGAAACTTTAGTACGTACTAGTGAAACTTTAGTACTTACTAGTGAAACTTTAGTACATACTAGTGAAACTTTAAGACATACTAGTGAAACTTTAGTATGTACTAGTGACACTTTAGTCCATAACTGTGTAATTTTAGATCTAAAAATAATCAATAACAAAAAAAATAAAAAACGAGATAAAAATAAAATAGAAAATCATAAGAAATTCAAAAAAAATGAAAAACGAAAAAAAAAAAAGTGAATCTGAAAATAAATAAATTAGATCTAGAAACAAAAAATACATAATGAAAAAACAATAATCTTAAATAAAACAAAAAAACATACAAAATCAGAAAAAAAAATGAAAAAACAATGGTTGTGATTTTTTTGTCTTCACCCACCACAAACAATAATCTCATCCTCCACCAAGCATTAACAAAAAAACAGAAAAAAAAAATCAAAGTAGTGCAAATCTGAAAAAAAAAAAGAAAAAAAAAAAAAGAGAAAGAAATGAGGAGGAGAGGCGGCGGCAGGGGGAAGAAGGAGGCGGCAGGGGGAAGAAGGAGGCGGCAACACGGGGGAAGAAGAAGGCGGCGGCAGGGGAAGAAGGAGGCGGCGGGGATGGGGGCTGGTGGTGCTCGGTGGTGGGGAGGGAAGCGACGGCAGTGGGTGGATGGGGGATGGTGGTGGGGCTCGGTGGGGGCGTGGGACTGGTGGTGCTCGGTGGTGAAGGAGGACAGTGGAGGAGAAGGAGGAAGGTGGAGAGGAGGACAGTGCGGTGGTGAAGGTGGTGGTGTAGGGAGGAGGAGGTGGCGGTGGTTTGAAGGTGGCGGGTGGGCCGTGGGGTAGTATTTTTTTAGGGTTTTTTTGGTTTTTTTTTAGAGGATATAGAGAGAGAAGGGAGGTAGAAAGAGAATGAGAGGATGTGAAAATGAAGAAAAAGAGTGGAAAATGGGTATTTATATTAGGGTTTAAAGAAGATGGATTGTGTGTGTTTCACAATCTTGACCCTCCATTTTTTTTTAATCCTAGCCATTCATCCTCTTGATCTAATGGCTTGGATTAGGACTCAAAGACTCAAAAGAGAAGGATGGACTCATTTGAATCAAACTCTATATATATATATATAAGTATTAAATTATAATTAGATAAATAAATAAAAAGTGAAAGAAGATTTATATATACCATTTCGTCCATGATTCTTAAGGTGTTTTTTCTACCCATAATGTGAGTAGGCAACACCTTTCCCTTCTCTTCACATCCCAACCTACGATTAGCCGCGGCTGATTGAGATCTTGCAACGAAAGAAGGATCTTCGACATGCCTATTCTTAAGCTTTCTAAATAAGTCCAAAGGAATCCAACTCGGCCTGTGCTCCTCGTCTTTCTGCGAGGCTCGGTAGATCATATGACGTAAACGGGTCTTCATGACGTTTTCCCAAGATTTCCTTACCATATCTGTGAGGATCGAAAGAAACCTTTTGATGTCGTGATTAAAAACATAAAGTTAAGAATATATTAAGTAAATAAACAAAAAAATAAAAATCAATGAAAAGATAAATTGTGAAAAACAAATTTAAATAGATATAATTATAATATTTTAAATAATTATACCTCAAACAAGTTCCACCAAGACGACCGTAAATTATTTGACGCCTCTTTCCGGTTTGGCGTGTAACACCCGCAAATGTGCCCTATTTTTATAGTGAAAATATTTTACGGATACTTTTCAGCGAATTTAAGTTTTAATTTAGAATTTAATGTTTCGAGTCAAATTTAGAAATTCCGAGTTCGTATTTGGAATTTCCGCGAAATTCCATATGAATCCCGTCTTAGGGCGACTTTGACTTTTTCTTGACTTTTCCTCATACTCCCTCATACTCCCTTTAACCTATTTTTCATTCACACAAACACAACACATTTCTTCTTCCTTAAGAAATCTCAAACCCTTGCCTCCATCTTTGATCCAATCTTTGAATCATCATATCTCATTCGTTTCTTGCTCAAATTCTCGTAAGTTCGTCTTATTCTTCCCCTCTTATCATCCTCTATCCGTATTGATAATAAAATCATCGTCTTTCTCGCTTTTCAAACTTTCCGTCTTTCTCAAGGTGAAGTAAATTCATCTTTTATGATCTATTTGTAGGTGGTGACCTCCAAGATCCCGACAAAGACTATTTCCTAATTGAAGAGGAGCTTGACGAGTAATGAAGACGCGATAAGGTAACGGTGAAGGGTTACTCGATATCATTTACGTGTTTTACATGCTTCTATGTTAGAATTCGTATTTAGAATACGATTAGAAAGCTTAGGATTCATGTTATTGATGATGATTGTTATTAGTTGATGATTGTTGATGATGATACTTGTTGTTTGTTGAGAATTGATATGAGAATTGATATGAGAAGTGATGATTTATGATAATAGTTGATGATGGTTGAGTTTAGAACAAATTGGAGTTGTCTAGACTCAAGTCACGGTCGCGAGACTCAAGTCACGGGCGTGAAATAGTGGCTGATCTTTTACCCTTGCGTAACAGAGTGTTTCATGGGCGTGAAATACAAGTCACGGTCGTGACTTGTGCAGTTTCACTGCACTGACCCCTTTTCGTAAAATGATCATATATCCTTTGTTACTTGCTTGTTTTGGGCTTGTGACCTATCGTTGGAACCGTAAGAGAATAAGATATCACCCTAACTTGGAATTTCCGCATTTGCATATCTAGAACTCTAGTTATGACAGTTTGAAGTGGACCCTTGTTTTAGTTAGTTTCCAAATTTGTTGTTTTGAGATAAGATTTATGTTTCCTATTTATTATGCTTCTTTAACTTGGTCTAATGCTTATGTATCATGTATTGATTCATGTTTATCATAGTTACATTTATATAATGCCCTATTCTCATGCTTGGTGACGGTTTTTGGTATGTCCCACTTTGAGTCGGTTTTTACAAATGATACGGTTTGAGCACTATTTTGTCTTGTGCTTTGTACTCTCATTCCCTTGGCTACCTCCACGTTCGTAAGGCTAGAATGTCGGAACGGGGAGGTATCCTACTGCTTAAATGCATGTGTTAGTGGGCATACGACGACGTTGTTGGGAGTTGAACGCTATGCGTTGATCGACCCGGCCGTCAAATGTTGTGTACTTGCGAGGTGGTGTTATTTGCATGTAGCGTACCGCTTGTTATGAGGCTTGTGCTCTTTTCCGCCTCTTTCGTGAATTGATCTACCGAATTTGGGGTACTCGGCGTCATATGATTGACCGATTCTTGGATGCGAAACGTTTATCGCATGTCGAACTGGAAAATGCGATTCCGGGATTCTGGCCAGATTTAGACTAGGACCGTATTATTATCGTCGTCCTACCAGGAGGAAATTAGTCTACATATACGAAATGGATTGAATCGCGTATGCGTTCAGGGAAGGTTTTACTCCCGTGGATGCCCATAATCATACTTGCCTTGTACACGATGCTAGTGCGTTTCATTTACCGTGAGAGAGGTCGTCGTCGTGTCGTCGTCTTTGAATGCGTGATTTCATGATATTATTCATGGCCATTGCATGATTGGGCACCGTCGTCTTTGAATGCGTGATTTCATGATATTATTCATGGTCATTGCATGATTGGACACCGTCATTGTCTTGGTTCGTGAATGGATGATAATATGTTGGATATTATGTGATCATCGCATGACTTGACTGGTTTGTCTGTCGAGTCTCAATCTTATCAATCTTCTACCGCTAACGGTGAGATGCAAGCCCTAGTGAGCGTATTCGGTTGCCTAAGAGTGTCTTTCCCGAGTCTTTGAATAACATGATGGTTTCGGATTTGATTTCCACATGTATCTTATCATTATATATTGGATTGCCTATCTATTCTTATTGTAACTCACATGTATATCTATATATGCATGATTTTACTTTTGTATTTCCTTATATGTACGTTTAATGTGATATGGCTGGGAGAACCCGGAGTTACTCCCCACTGATTGTGGCGTTCATGTTTTTCATGAATGAACAGGTTGCTTGCATGGATGGCTTTTTGCTTATGCTATTTTGGGTTCGGGTGTGAGCTAGCGGGCGTTGTCCCTGGAAGATTAACCTCTAGTCGTTAATTAGCTAGTTTGCTAAACACTTGTTCTTTGTTAACATTTTGAGAGACTCCGTCTCTTTGTTATATTCCGTACTTAGTTTGTAATATTTTGACACTCCTCGTTTTATCTATCTTGCATGTATAAAAGTTTTTAAAATACCGTATTTCCGACTAGACGGGGTAATTTCATCTTGACCAACTATGATAGATGGGGTAAATCCGACTAGACGGGGTAATTTCACATGCTTGTTTGTTTTATATTTCCGCATTCGCGAGGGTTGTCACAGTTGGTATCAGAGCTTAAACGCTCCCGACGCACACACGTGAACCCTAAACTTAAATTACTTGACCTTGAAATAATCAATGAGAGATGGGTAGACTTAAGGACCTAAGGTGGTAGTCTTTGGTGTACTTGATGTTTTTATTAGGTTCTAACTTGTTTGTTGATTGTGTTGAGTGATGTTATGTTTGTTTTTATCTACCGTTTTGAGGTGGATCTTGTGTTACCTAGAAGAAGTATCCTCTACCGTAGAGTTGAAGATTGACAAGCCTATTTGAAGTGTATTTCTTCCTCATCTATGATCTCTCTCGTCCTTAATGTATTATGCTCTCTTCCTCCTATCTAGGTGCTTCTTTCTCTTCCAACTTGTTTGCCTCTTGGAAATTACTCTTGATAGTTCCTCCATCTTACCTTTGGTATCCTTACCTTCCTCTTGTAACATTTTTGTGGATGCCATACCCATTTGTTTGTGGTATATTATACTTGGCCGGAAGAACTTTGAATTTTGTGGAATATTAGTGTTTGCTAGAATGAATTTGTGATTTGAGGAAAATGGTGTATATGTAAATTCACCCTATATTGATGATTGGTTGTAACTTCAAGGAAAGGTAGTAAGATACGTTTGATGATTTTAATGCTTGATGCTTGCCATGACTAATGTGTAAATAGTTGATGATATTCGATGGTGTAAGGTCGAATGAGTTGGCTATGACTTCTTAACTCATTAGTAATTTAGTCTTTTGGACTTAGAGGTTTAGTATTGGCTTGAAGACCATGCTTATGATATGTCTATTTGGTGTAAATAAGAAGTTTTGAATGATATCTTGAGGTGCGAAATACTTTTGAGGTTAAGTGACGTCTTGTGATTTATTATTGTGTGTTTGTGAGTATAGGCTTGGTGGAAAAGCTTTTGGCTATAGTTCTTGGATTTAAATATATGATCTTATCTTATGGCATCGGAGACTCGTTTGAAGTAGTAAGGTTTCGTTGTAAGTTGAACCATATTACTTGAGGATTATAGATATGAGCAAAATTCGATGATGTGAGCTATGATGGAAATACCTTGGGAGGTTAAAGATGATGTTTGACTTGAGGTTGTACTTTGTTAATAATGAACTCGTGGGCTATATGATGTTGATAATGACGTTTTGTTCGGTGTTCTACCTTGTGGCCATAGGAGTTGAAAAGAGATTAGTATGGAGAATTCCTTATTGGTTCTTCGGTTTTTGAAACCTTTGGGAATGTGTCAAATTAGGGAGTTGAGAGAATGTTATTATGCTTGAGTTGCAATTCCGCAATTGGGAATCCGTGTTATATGAAAGGGCGGATGAATTGGGTTGTAATCTATTTGTTAAATCTAGGTGTACCTTACTCCGATGATATGTGGTACGAGGGTCCCTTGTAAGAGACCTTTGTTATTGAGATGATTTGCTTTGCTATCGTCCTGAGTTTAAAAAGGGAATTTTTGTGGATTAAACCTTAAACCTTTTTCTCGTGCCATTATCCCTTTCCTTTTCCTTTCATGCAAGTTCCTCCTAAGCCCGATTTCTAGGAAATTGTTTTCTCTTATCTCTTCCTTTGCTTGGCTACCTTCATAGCTATATCTATCCAATATCTAGCTTTTGGCTCCCTGCCTCTAGCGTTCCTCTAATTTTCGTCCGATCTTATCGCGTTCGTGTTTCCCTCGAAATCTCCTATCGTTTCCAATGTCATGGTGTCATTGTTTTTCCTCTGGTGAGATGATTAGTTTGTTAGCTAGCTTCGTGTTGATTTTGATCATGAATAGGATTGGGATTTGAATCTTAGGATGAATTTGTTGGTGGTATTGTATTCTCTTGGTGGCTTCATTTATTGAGCTTGCTAGTGTAGTGCTATTTTGGGAATCAAGTTGAGCGAGATGATATTTCGTTGTTGTTGAGTATTATATCGGTTGCTTGGGATATCATTTGGGAATTAGATGTCTCTAATTGGTGGATTCTAAAAGAGACTTTGCTTTAGGGTAATTGAGTTGGTACCCAAAGTTTGAGGAGTTTTGTCATAAATGAAAATCGATTCATTTTGAGTTTTAGATGATCTAGATGATTTGAATGGTTGTCTGATTGCCAAGTGATTGGTCATTTGTGGTTTGGAATTAGTAATTCTCTTTTATTCTTAAGGAATCATAGTTTGAGATTGAGAAATGTTCGTTGCAGGCTTTGGATAGTGAGTCCTAAGTTGTTATGGAATATAGAGTTAGAATGGTGAACTCATTTATCTTGAGGATTATAATCACCGTAGTTTGCTAATGTGACTATTTATATTTGAGGCTTCGAGCGTAGTAATGATCGAATTAAGGATGTTAGGGCGTATTAAAGAATTCTTATAAGCGATAATGGATTGTGAATTTTCCCTTGTCGTGAGACTTTGGATGAGACTAGTTGGATCTTAGGTAATTATGTTTGGTTGCGTGGATTGTGTTTTGATTTTCGAGGATGAGAAAGTTCATTGTAGATTTAGGATAATGAGTTTGAAGTAAATTGGATTAAAGGATTTCATGGTAAGTCCTTTACTTTGTGGTTGTTAGCGATCATGTTTCCATAGATAAATCTTTTGTTGGTAGTTTCTAGTAAGAGTTTTGATGAAACTAAGAAGATTAGAGTGCGTAATAAATCTTTCATGTGGATTGTTAGTTGTGGAGTCTACCGTGCCGATGTACCTTAGTAGATTCTAATTGGATTCGAATAATTTTTGGAATTTTGTTTAATCGTAATTTTTCGTGATTTCATGGAATATTTTGTGTAATGATTCTGATGATTTAAATTGATGAGTTGCAAAATGGATAAATTGTATTCTCTTGAGGATTTGGTTTATTAGTAGAGTAAGTGATGTCGAATTCTTGTAGAACTTCCTGCCGACTTCATCGTGATTCTTCATATCCCTAAGAGTTCGATTTGTTTCGTTTTTGCGTGTTTTGTATATATTTTGTTATCGTGATTTGTGAACTTTAAGTTCGAGTCTCTCTATGTACGTGTAATGTCTTGTTATTTGATTTTTGATAAAACTTTCAAATTTCCATATTATATTTCTAATTTAACGTTTCAAAGAAGTCTAAAGATGGTTTGTGTACCCTCTTTTTGGAGAAAATGGATTTCTTTTGCTTTTATATGTGGATTTTGCGTTTGGTTGGATGTTTGCACTTGTTATTGGAGACGCGTCTGATAACTAGTCCTGCACTTACTAACGTTGTTTTGAATTTCGATTTCACTATTTCGACTTTGCTTTTTGGATAATTAGAGTTCTTGTTCGCGACGAGCATTCTTGAGATCCGTAAGTAAAGTTTCACACTTATGAAAAATTTCCTTAAACCGTTTCGAGAAGAACATCATTTCATAAATGTTTTCCCTTGTAAAAGCTTTCGTGTTGATTTTGTAAACCGATTCTTGTCCTTGATACTTTTGGTTTTCTACTCTCAAGTTTCGAGGACGAAACTTTTTAAAAGGAGGGGTGATTGTAACACCCGGAAATGTACCCTATTTTTCTAGTAGAAATATTTTACGGAATCTTTTCAGCAAATTTAAGTTTTAATTTAGAATTTAATGTTTCGAGTCGAATTTAGAATTTCCGAGTTCGTATTTGGAATTTCCGCGAGATTCCATGAGAATCCCGTCTTAAGGCGAGTTTGACTTTTCTTGACTTTTAAGTCGTCTTTGACTTTTCTTGACTTTTGAGTCGTCTTTGACTTTTGTTGACTTTTTCCTTATAAATATCATACTACCATTTAACCTATTTTTCATTCACAAACACAACCCTTTTACTTCTTCCTTAAGAAACCATCAAACCTTGCCTCCAATTTTGATCCATCTTTGAAACTCCGTATCTCCTCCGTTTCTTGCTAGAATTCACGTAAGTTCGTCTCTTTCTTCCTCTCTTACCTTCCTCTATCCGTATTGATAAAATTACCGTCTTACTCGCTTTTTAAATTATCCGTCTTTCTCAAGTTGAATGATATTCGTCTTTTATTATCTAATTGTATTGTAGGTGGAGACTAGGAAGGTTTAGAATCGATTAAAGACGCGTAAAGGTAACGGTGAAGGGTTACTCGATATCATTTACGTGTTTTACATGCTTTATATGCTAGAATTCGTATTTAGAATACGATTAGAAAGCTTAGGATTCATGTTATGGATGATGATTGTTGTTATTTGATGATTGTTGTTAATGAATATTGATTGTTGATAGTTATTAGAAATGAATTATGAGAATTGGAAATGATAGGATTGAATTTATGTTGAAGGCTCACGGGTGAATTGGTAACACATCTCACGGTCGTGAAATACAAGTCACGGTCGTGACTTGTGCAGTTTCACTGCACTGACCCCTTTTCGTGGAATGATCATATCTCCTTCGTTACTTGCTTGTTTTAGGCTTGTGACCATTCGTTGGAACCGTAAGAGGATAAGATATCACCTCGACTTAGAATTTCGGTATTTGCAAATCTAGAACTCTAGTTATGGCAGTTTGAAGTGAACCCTTGTTTTAGTTAGTTTCCAAACTTGTTGTTTTGGAGAGGTATTTATGTTTTTTATTCATTATGCTTCATAAACTTGTTCTAATGCTTATGTATCATGTATTGACTCATGTTTATCATATTTAAACTTATATGATTCCCTATTCTCATGTTTTGTGACTGTTTTTGGTATGTTCCCACTTTGAGTCGGTTTTTACAAATGTTACGGTTTGAGCACTATTTTGTCTTGTGCTTTGTACTCTCATTCCCTTGGCTACCTTCCCGTTCGTAAGGCTGGAATGTCGGAACGTAGAGGTATCCTACTGCTTAAATGCATGTGTTAGTGGGCATACGACGACGTTGTTGGGAGGCGAACGCTATGCGTTGATCGACCCGGCCGTCAAATGTTGTGTACTTGCGAGGTGGTGTTATTTGCATGTAGCGTACCGCTTGTTATGAGACTTGAGCTCTTTTCCGCCTCTTTCGTGAATTGATCTACCGAATTTGGGGTACTCGGCGTCTATTTGATTGACCGAGTCTTGGATGCGAAACGTCATCGCATGTCGAATCGGAAAATGTGATTCCGGGAATCTGGCCAGGTTTAGATTAGGAGCCGTTTAATTATCGTTCCTGCCAGGAGGAAATTAGTCTACATATACGAAATGGATTGAATCGTGTATGCGTTCAGGGAAGGTTTTACTCCCGTGGATGCCCATAATCATACTTGCCTTGTACACGATACTAGTGCGTTTCATTTACCGTGAGAGAGGTCGTCGTCGTGTTGTCGTCTTTGAATGCGTGATTTCATGATATTATTCATGGTCATTGCATGATTGGGCACCGTCGTCTTTGAATGCGTGATTTCATGATATTATTCATGGTCATTGCATGATTGGACACCGTCAATGTCTTGGTTCGTGAATGGATGATAATATGTTTGATTTACTGTGATCATCGCATGATTTGACTTGGTTGTCTGTCGAGTCTCAATCTTATCAAACTTATACCGCTAACGGTGAGATGCAAGCCCTAGTGAGCGTATTCGGTTGCCTAAGATTGTCTTCCCCGAGTCTTTGTATAACATGATGGATTCGGATTTGTACCTCTTATGCTCTTATCATTATATATTGAATTGCCTATCTATCCTTATCGTATCTCACATGTATATCTCTATGTATGCATGCTCTACTTTTGTATTTCCTTCTATGTACGTTTAATGTGATATGGCTGGGAGAACCCGGAGTTACTCCCCACTGACTGTGGCGTTCATGTTTTTCATGGATGAACAGGTTGCTTGATTGGATGGCTTTTTGCTTGTGGTATTTTGGGTTCGTGTGTGAGCTAGCGGGCGTTGTCCCTGGATGAAACACCTCTAGACGTTTATTAGCTAGTTTGCTAATCACTTTGATATTGATAACATTTTGAGAGACTTCGTCTCTTATAGTATTTTGTATTTGGTTTGTAATTTTTGACACTCCTCGTATTATCTATCTTGCATGGATAAAAGTTTTTAAAAATACCGTATTTCCGACTAGACGGGGTAATTTCATCTTGACCAACTATTATAGATGGGGTAAATCCGACTAGACGGGGTAATTTCACATGCTTGTTTGTTTTATATTTCCGCATTCGCGAGGGTTGTCACACTTAGGCAACCGAATACGCTCACTAGGGCTTACATCTCACCGTTAGCGGTATACGTTTGATAAGATTGAGACTCGACAAACAAACCAAGCCAAGTCATGCGATGACCACAATAAATCCATCATATTATCATCCATTCAAGCAAACCAAAACATAGACAATGCCCAATCATGCAATGACCATGAATAATAAGTCATGAAATCACGCATTCAAGAACGACAACACAAGACGACATCTCTCACGGTAAATGAAACGCACTAGCACCGTGTACATGACAAGTATGATTAAAAGGCATCCACGGGATAAAGCATTTCCCTGAACGCATACACGATGCTACATTTCGTATATGTAGACTAATTTCCTCCTGGTAGCACGACGATAATAATACGGTCCTAGTCTAAACCTGGCCAGATTCTCGGAATAAACGTGTTCCGATGCGACATGCGATAAACATTTCGCATCCAAGACTCGGTCAATCATAGACGCCGAGTACCCCAAATTCGGTAGATCAATTCACGAAAGAGGCGGAAAAGAGCACAAGCCTCATAACAAGTGGTACGCTACATGCAAATAACACCACCTCGCAAGTACACAACATTTGACGGCCGGGTCGATCAACGCATAGCTTTCGCCTCCCAACAACGTCGTCGTATGCCCACTAACACATGCAATTAAGCAGTAGGATACCTCCCCGTTCCGACATTCCAGCCTTATGAACGTGGAGGTAGCCAAGGGAGTGAGAGTACAAAGCACATAACAAAATAGGGCTCAAACCGTAAGATTTGTAAAAACCGACTCAAAGTGGGACATATCAAAAACCGTCACAAGCATGAGAATAGGGCATTATAGAAATGTAAATATGATAATCATGAATCAATACATGATACATAAGCATTAGATCAAGTTTAAGAAGCATAATAAATAGGAAACATAGATCTTATCTCAAAACAACGAGTTTGGAAACTAACTAAAACAAGGGTCCACTTCAAACAGTCATAACTAGAGTTCTAGGTATGCAAATACAGAAATTCCAAGTTGAGGTTATACCTTATCCTCTTACAGTTCCAACGATTTGTCACAAGCCCAAAACAAGCAAGTAACGAAGGAGATACGATCATTTTACGAAAAGCGGTCAGTGCAGTGAAACTGCACAAGTCACGACCGTGACTTGTATGTCACGCTCGTGACATGAGTTTCACGACCATGACTTACATTTCACGCCCGTGAAACTGTCTGTAACGCAAGGGTAATTGATTAGCCACTATTTCACGCTCGTGACTTGAATTTCACGACCGTGACTTGGGTCAAGACAACTCCAATTTGTTCTAAACTCAACCATCATCAACTATTATCATAAATCATCAATTCTCATATTAATTCTCAACAAACAACAAGTATCATCATTAACACAAGTTCTATGAATACTAATCCTATTCCAAATACGATTACTAACATAGAAAACACATTAAAACAGGTAAATGATATCGAGTAACCCTTCACCGTTGCCTTTTCGCGTCTTTAAACGATTCTAAACCTTCCTAGTCTCCACCTACATACAATTAGATAATAAAAGATGAATATCATTCACCTTGAGAAAGACGGATAATTTAAAAAGCGAGAAAGACGGTAATTTTATTACCAATACGGATAGAGGAAGCTAAGAGGGGAAGAATAAGACGAACTTACGAGAATTTGAGCAAAGAACGAATGAGCTACGATGATTTTAAGATCGGAAAGTTTATGGAGGCAAGGGTTTCTTTTTCTTAAGGAGGAATTAAGCTTGAATGGTGTTTGTGTGAATGAGAAATAGGATAAGGGAGTATGAGTATGTATGAGGAAAAAGTCAACAAAAGTCAAACTCGCCTTAAGACGGGATTCTCATAGAATCTCGCGGAAATTCCAAATACGAACTCGGAAATTCTAAATTCGACTCGGAAAATTAAATTTACGATTAAAACTAAATTTCACTGAAAAGTAACCGTAAAATATTTTCTCTATAAAAATAGGGTACATTTACGGGTGTTACACTAGGATTCTAAAAATCCCACCATTTATTACAACATAATAATTATACTAAATAATAAAACTGACTTAGGCTATTCTTCCATCTTCCCCTTGCCTTAGTCACCTTTCTCACACTTTTTATCTCGACTGCGAGCCGGGCGCTCATGCGTTACGTCAGACCTAATCAACAACGGTCTTTCTCGAGGTCTCGCCTTACCGTGTCTATCTATCACCAGCCTTGCAGCAGGATTAGTCCTCGACCTCTTTGATGGATGCGTGACTAGGAATCCGACTTCCTCCTTGCCCTCAGTCAAATATTTGGACCTCTCTCTACCACTTTCATAGATCTTATAATCCCCAGGCTCACGTTTCCTAAACTTCTTGCGCTCCTCTGGAGTACTGGCTTTCCTCCATCGCAGATATGAGTCAGATACCCACAGGGAGCCAACATGAACGGGTATGAACCACAAATTCCTTTGCACCCATATAGCGGCCCATTCCCTATACAACTCTGTGGTATGAGCCAGGGCAGTCTGGGGAACAGTATAATGTCTCGGGATCCTCTCCTTAAGGCCCACTTGCCTCACCAGTCTCTCCAAAAAAAACAAATCATGAATTCCAAGCCAGGAATGGGAAGCGACGGAGTTGGGTCCAAAGATGATGACTCAGTAATTACTCTAAGATGCCACCATGGCACAGCCCATCAGATCAAGGGGCCGCCTTCACCTTTCAGCTTATTTTCCCAGTAGTTGGGAATCATGGTAAAGTCAACAATATAGAGCCTGGTCCTCAAGGTGATCGAGCGCACACGATATCCTTAAACATTAACTGAGGGCTCGATCAATCGCAGACGCTCCATCAACCATATCTGGGGCAAGAAAGAATGTCAAAACAAAACAAAACAAAAACAAAAAAAAGAAAACGAAAACGAAAAAAAAAACCAAGAAACACGAAAAAAAGAGACGAAAAAAACAGAAAGGAAGGGTTCTTACCTGCAAGACGATATGCCTCCCCAGATGTGGAAGCTCTCGATCAGCCTTTATGTTATCAAGGTCAAGGATAATCTCTCCTAATCAAAGGCAAGCAGAGCTCTTGCGCATCTCCATTTGCTCGACCAAACTTAAGAAAAGAGGGTCTCCCCTCATCTCCTTGTCATTAATCTATTGGAAGATATAACCATGCAGAAGGCAAAACCCAGAGGCCATGCGCCTCGCGATATAAGATAAAGAAGGGTCTTCCGTATTTATGAATTGATCTACAAAGTCGTGCATACAGACACCTTTTGAGGTAACATAGCGGTCTACCTCAGCTTTAGTCAATGAAAGGAGGTCCCTGAATTTATTCTTATACCCCAATAGCGGCTATTTCTTCCGGGAAAGGAAAAAATATCGCCTCCAAGAAAGGCAAATACATGTAATTATGAGTCCCAGTTGATAAGTGATATTTTGTACTGATTTATCCCCTGTTTTAGCTCAATTTCCATACGATTTATGCACTTTGTTAAGTGATTAACGAGCTAATATTGCTATTCTAGTTGTTTTGCCTGTTTTGACTCGTTTTATAGGAAATGAAGCGGTTTTGCTATATTTTCCTACTTTATGAAGAAAAGACACTAGGATACGAGTTTTCAAGGAATTGATGATAGCCAGTTCACGATTTGATTACGATTCCGCTACATCCTTCCTCGAATGAACTCAATTTGGATTTTGGTTTTGAACTTTAAAAGGAAATATCAACCCAAGTCAAGAGAAGATCAGCCCAAGCCCAATTCCGCATTGCATCGACCAAGCCCAAGGCATAGGATTCCGTGCCTAAGATGAAAAGACGGAAAATCCATCTTACACAAAAACCCGATCGGATTACCAAATTCCCGATCGGGTATTTCTGCAAGTGGATGTTACTTAGCTCTTCTTCAAACCGAGCTTAAATGAGTACATTAATGCTTTGACTAGGGTACATATTTGGACGAGGGATCAGCAGCCATGCAGCCCTATAAAAGGCAATGATCATCACACACTTTTATCATCAACTTTACAATCATACACTACACAACTTCATATACATTATCATATTATCTTTAGAATACTTTTACATACAATTTAGAGCATAATAATTTAGTAGTTTATTTCTTCCTTACAAGTTTTAGATTATAGTTTTCTTAGTATTTCTCTAAGTATTTTCATAGCTTTTGTTATTGGGTTGGACAATTGTTCTTTACTTTATTTCTTACATAATCGTATTCCAATTACGGTAATTCTCTATCCTTGATTTACTTATGCAATTTTGACCATCATGAATTATAATCTCACTAATATCATTCTTATAATATTGTTGTTGTTAGGAAATCAATCTAAAGTTAATCCAGTTAAAAGCGAAATATTAGTCAACATATCACATTATAATTTACCTAATCATATAACCCTAAACATCATCACTAAAATCTTTATTAACATAGTCACCATAATCACTTTAGTATTTATATTTCATAGTCTAATTTCATACATCTTTTTCTTATTAATTTACTTAATCACATAATCACATAAATTAGATTAATTCTAATATTGTAAAATTATCATTGTGTAAATAAAATAAATAGAGTTGTAATATTGAAATGATTCACGAGTTAAATGAATTAAAAGAGGAATAGATACCAATTGAACCATCTAGTTGTTTCTTCCTTTGGTCGTGTCAAATTCTATAACTATGTTTAGTGGCCATAAACAATTGTTTGTATTAGTCAATTTCTATCTTTATAACGAGAGTTGGGATGGGAATTAGGACTGCCAATAGGGGTTTAGTGACCTAACCATGCTAAAAGGACGTTAGGACCCACTAAAAGGTCGGTACGAATCCGAAAGGAATATACCGCTACAAGGCCTAGATAATCATAGTAATTCTAATGTTGGTATCAATGAAACTTTTAATTAGTTTTACATGTATTTCTCTTTCACTATAACAACTTGATTAGTTAGTTTATCTTACCGTATTAGATAGTTTATTTTGTTATTATCTAGCTAGTTTACTTTATCGTCTTTCTATTCTCGTTCTTAGATAGTTTACTTTATTATTATTGTTTAGTTTATTAGTTTAGTTAGTTAGGCTTTCAATATCGTCATTTAAATATCGTCTTTAATTAGAATTTAGTTGTTGTTATTCGGATCAGAGGGTTTCCCCGATCGGGTATGTGACAATCCGATCGGGTAAGTCTTCTGTTCTGAGTTTTTCATTTGCAATTTACATATTTGTCATTTACATATCGTCATTTACATACTTGTCATTTTATTTTATGTTAATAGCTTATACAACCACCTCAAATGACTCGAACTTAAATGAAAATCAATCCATAGCAATTCATAGTTAACACGTACTCCCTGAGGATCGACACCCTACTTCCCTACTTCACAAACTATAAGACCAAGTTTTACAAAGTCAAATCCTATTTTTAAACACTAAGTTCATAGATTCACAATTCAAAAGTGTGAGATTCACAAATTAAGGCCCTAGATTCACAAAAGTGCAAGTTGAGCTGCTTGTCTACTAAACAAAAATATTTATCCCTTGCTAAATTATGGAAACGCATGTCTTCTAAATTATGGATTTACACCGTCGGTATTGTCTTCATCCCTTGATCCCACCGTATTTATCCCTTACTCCCACCAGGACAAAACAAAAAGTTTAGGAGAAAACCTATACCGACAAAAACAAGCAATCGTATAGGATTAGTTAAAAAATTTACACCAAAGTTATATATAGAAGAAAATGACATCAGTTTTAAGACAATAAATTATACCTTCATACTATTTTTCTCCCATTTAAGAAGATCTAACATTGTGGACTTTCGATATTGAGGCAGGTTCTGCAAAGATCGATAATAACATATATTAGACCTTGTATCTTAGCAGCATAAAAAAGACCAATAGCTCGTAGAAGAAACCCCAAGAAAGCTATTGTTTCTTGTTTTTCAAGCTTCACATTCGGAGTAAAAGACACTCAGCTACCACATAGAAAATATGACTTGGTAGCAAGAATTTTGAGAAATTGATCTAGTACATAGAAAATTCTTACCTCAAAGTATTTAGTGTCCTTCCATAAAATCTCATTGTCCACCGCACTCAAAAACTTCAGCACGAACACTCCACAATCATAGCTATACACAAAGATATTAATTATGAATTAGTAGTGTTTAACATTCAAATACACAATTTTTAGTTTCTTGAACTAACTGTAAAACATTAGTAAGGAAGATAAACGCTTACATTGTTTTTTGTTGAGTGACACAAACATTATCAAAGTTCATCATGTGGATGTACTTCAAATGCTCATATGACGGTGTATTGCCCAGAACACCCGCAACATTGTACAACTGATAGTGAAAAGGTAAATCAAGATTTGAAAATTTGTATTTATACATCTCAAACACTAAAAACATTATGTTCGAAAAGAAATCGTACAATATCCATTGTGTACTCGTTCTCAGGGTCACTAAGTAAAGACATGCACGAGTCAAGTATGTAACATTTCTTTCGTTTCAAATCACAGACACACGCCCACCAATGCTTGTCTTTTATGATAGGGATAAAAACCTGAGATAGTATCAGGAAAAGAAGAATAAGCAACAATAACAACACTAAAAAGTTTTAATAAGCACAAACAATTATTAGGTAAAAGAGGTTCTTGACCTCTTCAATAGATCTACCATCAACACGTATGTAAGTGCACTTCATATAATTACCCCAAATAGAAGGTTTTTTCTCCAGATCAACTGTCTGCTTCAGACAAAACACAAGTTATTGAAGTTTATCAACCATAACATAGGAGATCTGTTGTTGGCAAGTATTGAATAAAAGCTTCTAAAAAAATGATAAAACTGACATATGATGTTGTTGGCAAGTAGAGGAGATCTGTTCTACCCACCGTCAACTTAATTCCAAACAAATCAATGACCTACAAAATAAAATTTGTTAGGAAAAAAAGATACGTGAAAAAAATAAAACATGTTCAAAGATAGTGAAACATGAGCATGGAAATGAACTTCAAAAAGCAACTTAAGATGCTACTTACCTGATCCATAAGAAAGGCACGTGGTCTAAGCGACTGCAAAGCTATTCTGGTAACTTCCATCCACTCCGTCGACACCATAGCCACATTTACATATTTATAAAAATGCAATTAGTATATATATCACAATGGAAACAAATTCAAAAAACAAAGTTTAAGTAAATATGAGAACTCAGTAAGAGTTGCTTACTCTAAGTCTTTCTTTGCTCTCCTTTGCCAAACAAACTTCACCAATTCATTGTCAGTGTAAGGTAGTAGTTGATATCCACTGTCATAATGAGAAAATATCATTATTGTAGAGCTTTTATTCAGCTAAAACACTAATGTATGTAGGTGTTTAAAAATTGAGTATGAAGAAGGTTGTTACCGAGGTACAGAACTCCATTTTTCTGCATCTTGTTGAACTTTTTTTCGTAATATGTTTTCATTGCATGTTATAATGCGATGGCACACCCTCAATGCATAACGTGTGAGTTGAATTTCCTAAAAATGAAAAATCAGATAATTTTAAAGTGTTTCAAATGCATGTAATCTATTTTATCAATGTATAAATAAAAAGTGGATGTTGAAAAGGTAATCTTACATTCATTAAGCCTATTGAATAACCATTTTTGGAGCCTTTGAAAGTCTCCAATATGCGCAACAAGTGGAGTCTATTGTCAATTTGATCACAATTCAAACTTGACTTAGGGATAAATACCTCAGGCATCATCCAAGAAACAGATGTCACAACTGGCATTTTTGGTTCTAGAAGGCTGATGAGCAAGTCTTTCTGTATGAACAAAAGATAGCTTAGTTCTTTGTTCCATTTTTTTCATCGTATTTCAGTTTAACACCTTATTTTATGTAGTTTCACAAAGTTAAGTCCAAGGTTAACACTTCAGAAGTGCAAGATTCACATAACTTAGCGGTTAGATTCACAAAATAAGTACACCGATCTAACCTGGCCCTCCCATGAACGAGTCCAATGTTAACAATTCCTAGTTTTACATATACGACAAAAAGTCAATTCCATTTTCAACCGGCCTAACCTGGCCCTCCCATGAACGAGTCCGGGTCAAAGTCAAAATACACCGATCTAATTCGCCACTAAGCTAGCAAGGGTCCCTTTAAGCTAATCTACTCTAACTTCCAACCCACCCCCACCCGGACGGCTTTTGAAGAACCCACACAACATAAATGCCCAAAAGCAAAAGAAAAACAAATGTACCGTAGGTTGTATGTAATCAGCATATGTAACAGCCGTGTCCTTCATAGGATGAATGATTTGCAATTTGCTATTTCCCAAGTTGCAACAAAACAAAAATGGTGGGCATGAGCAAACGGTGATTGGAGTGAAAATCTGAAAAAGACAGAAAAATACACTAAATAAGAATGGACAGAAATGAACTGAGGTTGAAATTGAAATGGGAACAGACAAAATACTTACTAATGACGCTCCACAACATCAACATTGTCTAGGTTCTAGAAGAAAAAAAAAGGAATATATGTCAGTATCAATTGTAAGTGCACAACATATAAATAAGACTTGGATATAATAGATAGTACTAACAATGTCTTTCGGAAATGACACAAATAAACGACAAGGAGAATCACGTGATCTCAATCTCTCGTTATTGTTCAGGATCTCACACCAAACATGTATGACATGAGATGATACTCGATCACCTTCAATGACAGTCTTCAATTCGCTCCTTGTCAATGTGCTACTTTGACTTTTGAACAGAACCTCACTACATACCCAAAGCAGCAAAAATAAAAAATCTGTTGGACAGAAGTAAAAATGGAAATAGTAGACTAGGATTCACAAAAAATTTTCTTCTTTAAGTAGGGCATCTTTTTGTGAATCCTACGCCTAAGGTTTGTGAATGTGGGATCTTAGTTTGTGAAACTCCTATGAAAACTCGTATGAAAACGATTTGAACAATTTATGATCAAGTTTCACAAAATAAGATATAAGATTCACAAAATAGCCACTAGGATTCACAAAATAAGACATGATTTTGCGAAACTTATAATAATCGTTCCGTCATGTTGAGTATTTAATTACAGCTAAGGTTTGTGAACCTTGACTTTTTATGTTGTGAAACTTCGACCTAAGTTTGTGAAACTACTTGAAAATTAGGAATTTTCCTTCTTTAAGTAGGGCATCTTTTTGTGAATCCTACACCTAAGGTTTGTGAATGTGGGATCTTAGTTTGTGAAACTCCTATGAAAACTCATGAAAGCAATTTGAACAATTTATGATCAAGTTTCACAAAATAAGATATAAGATTCACAAAATAGCCACTAAGATTCACAAAATAAGACATGATTTTGCGAAAATTATAATAATCGTTCCGTCATGTTGATTCAAATAATATCATTACAAAGTAGTATCATCACAAATAATATAATTCTTTTTTAAACAAAAGAAATACCTTCCATCATATGAATCACCAAGTATGAAATCAAGTATCTTTTTCTCGGCTTGATTCAAATCCCCAAGAAGACTAATGTTTCTTTGGAGATAAGGAGACCGAAACACCTCCGCGGCAAATGCAACCCTCTTACCTCGAACATTCTCTGGAATTTCATTGTCATTGTCAGGAATGTCAAAATCAGTATCACCATCAACCTCACCATGAACATCCACTGGAAATAGAGGAAATGGCACATGGACCGTTGCTGGGGTACTGCATGGAACATCTGATACCTCATCTAACTTTGCTAAACGTGGGGATCGATGACGAGTGTACACCGCTTGTCTACTTATAGATGGTTTATGTGCAAGTGGAGTATCTGGTATTACAATGACATTAGGATAATGAACAACAAGGGAAGGGTTAACATTTGTGTTTTCTAACAAAGGTGAAGGTGTTAAAAGGATAACAAGGCTGTGTTGTGTGTTGTGTTCCTCTTCTGGAGGCATATGGTCTGTGTTGTGTGTTGGCTGTGAATCAGGCTGAGCGTCAGGGTCAAGAGATGAAGTTGTGTTTGCCATAACAGAAGATAAATGAGGTTGTTCTAGAGGCAAGTGTTCCTGTTGTGGAGGGATATGGTCTGTTGGCTGAGAATCATCATCCGATGAAGATAGGAGACGGAAACTAGGACAATCTGGTGGCGAACGAGGTTTTTTAAGCTTACGAATAATTGTGTCCACTTTGGTTCTTTGAGACACTTTTACTCTTTCTGCAACTATTGGTTGCATAGCGTCACCCACAACATTAAACGCATCCAATAGTTGAGCTTCAGACCAACCCCATGGTGACCCCCAAAAACTCTCAACATTGTCCTTACCCCTTACATTATCAACTTTCTCATTATCTTGAAAATCTCGTAAAACATTCTCTACCACCTTGTCAGTATCTACAACATGATCTTCCACATTTTCCTTACCCTTAACACTATCCACATTCTCATTCTCTTGAACATCCCGTAAAACATTCTCTACCACCTTGTCAGTATGTACAACGTGATCTTCCTCATTGTCCTTACCCTCATTCTCCTCATCTGATTTGCTTTGTTGGGATAAATTAAACCCGTACGCTATACCATCAACAGCCGCGACCATGTTACAAACTACTTCTGAGGAAGGTAGTTTGTTCAAAGCTTCACTAGCAACAGATTTGTACTCCACAAAAGCTTTAGCCAAATTATTTGCCTTGCTAACAAGTTTATCAACAAAGACATTATTAACTTGGCTGCTAGTTGGAACATTGTTTCTGTCTCGATCATCTTTATCTTCTTCCTCCAGAACTGAAGGAATAACCTTCTTTGGCATTGGATGTTGCTCAGATACAATAGTGGGCTTGGAAGATGGCACTAGCTCAATCTTAGGAAGTGGCTTATGATTGATGACAATTCCACCCTCAACAGAACCATGACCGAAAGAACTTTTTGATTTTAACTCATCCTGTATTTTCTTTGATATAGCTTTTTTTGTCCAAGTAGACAATGTGGGATATTGTCTACTTACTGTACGAACC
The DNA here is from genome assembly GCA_022085475.1 of Heliosperma pusillum. NCBI lineage: Eukaryota > Viridiplantae > Streptophyta > Magnoliopsida > Caryophyllales > Caryophyllaceae > Heliosperma > Heliosperma pusillum. The sequence continues at coordinate 7,842 of JAIUZE010073466.1, read as the reverse complement.
ATAAAAACACACCTATCTAAATAGATAAAAACCAAGACCATAATAGGCCCACCAAACCAATTCTCCTTGACTGTTTTTTCTTCAGAAAACTCCTCCTTTTGCCACGACAAAACTTGCTCAGCTAGTTTCTTTTTTATGAAATTACACCAATTATACTTCGAAATCAAAGACGTGTCAGATAGGCTTTTAAGGATCCGCAGACTTGCCTTGTTGCCTTTTACACCACCTAAGAAACTTGAGAAGATGTATACAATAAAGTTTCTTTTGAAACTGTCACCACCATCAATTTGTGTAGAAAGTTTCCTAAGGATGACTTTAACATCAATTAGATCACCTTCATATTAACTTTTGAAGTCCTCCAAAAGAGATAAAAACTGTGGAGACTTATCTCCGATTGGTGCTTCATCAACTACCAGTGGTCCCATTGGTATTCCCATACAAGCATGTATGTCTTCCTCTAAAATAGGAAGATTGCCATCCAACAAGCATCCCTTGTACGGGTCAAAAGTAGAGACAAGCCAGTAAGCCAAGTTTCCTGGGATTGTGTCAGTTTGAAGGTGCAAGAGACCCTCAAATCCCATTTGTTTGATTGCCAAAATTTGATTATCGGATGGTTTATTGGTTGGATTGTTGATAAATTGGTAAATACCAAAAGGAGACATCCTACTTCTCAAAGAAGGCATTTTAGGCATTTTATGTGAAATCTTTCTTTTTTTGTTAGCAGGTTCAGCGGGAGTGCACTCACGATTGCAAACAAGCTCCTTCATATTATCTAACCAAGGGGATAAAACACCATTCCTGCATGACCAAATATAAGTTGTTAAAAATGTAGTTTCACAAACCATAGATATAGGATTCACAAAACGATGGCCTACTTTCACAAAGTCAATTCCTATGTTCACAGCAGTTTCACAAACTAAAGTCTTAGACTCACACCACAAACTAAGATTCACAAACCTTGGGCATAGGATTCACAAAATAAATGCTTACTTACATAAAGTCAATTCATATGTTCACAAGAGTTTTACAAAGTAAGATTTACAAAATAAAGGCAATGTTTGCTTTAGCCATGTATACAAATCATTCTTTGATGTAGCTTGACTACTTGAAAATTATTTAAACAAAAAACACAGTGTCTATTCGATGACATCAACAATAAACATGTAGTTTCATGTAGTTTGAATTCCAATTTTCATAGTTTCACAAACTAAGCTCCTAGATTAACAACCCAAGAAGCTAAGATTCAAAAACCATAGATGTGGGGTTCACAAACAAATGACTTACTTTAACAAATAAAATTCCTATTTTCATGTAGTTTAACAAACTTCGGTCCTAGAATCATAACATAACAAGCAAAGTTTCACAAACCTAAGCTATAGTATTGCAACTTGAATATAAACCAAAAAAAAGAAAATTGAAAATTGAAATTGAAAGAATAGGAAACCAAAAGACTTAAGCATCTCTAGCTCATCATATCAAGGCAACTGAGGATATACCTCAATATGCTATCTCAGTGAACGCCTGGAAGTAATTTACAATAATGCTATTAACGAAATAATTACGGAAACAGGTGGAAGTTATAGGACAATCAAAAATACTACAGCCGCGACTGCCGAAGCATCAAGCCAGAGCTCACAGTTCAGAGCATTAAGTAATGGAACATTATATTAGAGACTGTCCCTTCATCCAAACATCAACTAAGATCTACAATTGAACGCATCAAATCCAATCCAAGAAAATGTAGACAAATCACAAAACATTTATAGCGTTAATCAAAATAATCAGACACTAATTACTAATAAACACTACATCAGTCAATCACATTGCACCAAATCAAAGAAACACCAAATCTCCTCCAAGTAGAATCGTCATACACAAGTTATAGGCATATAAAGACGTCAAACAAGAAGACAAGATTAAAGCTTATGACACAAATCAACCCACTGATTAAATTCAACATCACAAAAATCGCATGAAAACTTGAAAATTGTTTTGCTTTAGCCATGTATACAAATCATTCTTTGATGTAGCTTGACTACTTGAAAACTATTTAAACAAAAAACACAGTGTCTATTCGATGACAGCAACAATAAACATGTAGTTTCATGTAGTTTGAATTCCTATTTTCATTGTTTCACAAACTAAGCTCCTAGATTAACAACCCAAGAAGTTAAGATTCAAAAACCATTTAAGCTTCTGGAGATTCTAGAGTAATGCTGTTGATGAAGATTTTTAAGCTTCTGCTTAACCACTTTCAATCTCTCAAAAAAGCAATACATAGGAGAACCATAAATTCCTTTATTGATAGCCTGCCAAGTTTGAGAAACAAAGGCCTCACAAGATGTAGCCCGACAGTTGAGGAATTTAAAACTAGCAACAAACATGGTCTCAATTGGTGAATGATCACTATGTTAAGCTTTGTTATTTACACTGAAGTTTATAAATCTGTATTCCACACAAAGATCCCCTATATATATATCCAATGGATTCCGACTAGTATCAACATACATTACACGAGAGAGCAGTGACTGTGAGACTACTACTCGATAGACTGTGGTAAAATTTGATAAACAACAAAATATACAACAATAGCAAAAAATCAAAATCACAAAAATTAATTGAATGAAAATGAACGAAAATGCAGAAAACAATAAATTCAACATGAAAATGAATGAAAATTGAATGAAAATGAAAATGAACGAAATTAATTGAATTAATTGAATCAAAAACGAAAATCTAGGTATGAAATCACTGATTAAATTCAACATCACAAAAATCACATGAAAATGACAAAAAATCAAATAGAGCAAAAAAGAATGGAGAAGTAATGAAAGTACCTCAAAATCAAACTAGAATTGATAAAGCAGCGTAGAAAACAATCGAAACATGCAAAACATAAGCTCAACTCAGTACATGAACTAATTAAGTAGTTGAATGAACAAAATGCAGAAATTAATTGAACAAAATGCAAATGCAGAAAAACGAAATCTAGGTATGAAATACTAAAGCAAAGAAATGAATGATACAAATAAGAGTAGAAAAACAGCAAAAATTGAAAAAAAATAAGCTCAACTCAATTTATACAATAATTAAAGAGTTTCATTAACAAAATTAGGATGAGAAAAAGTACCTAATCGAAAATTAGGATGAGAAAAAGGAGCTAGATCGCTGGCGATCGAAAATGAGGAAGGTCGAGATTGAAAATGGAGGATTTGCGTAGGTTTTGCGCAAAGAAACAGTGAAAATGGAGTGTGGAAGAGAGAGAAAGAAGGTGGAAATTGAGCTGGGAAGAGAGAGAAGGGACGAAGAGTAAAAGAGGATTAATTAGGGGAAAATCTCAGGTGGTCATGAGTTTTGTAGGGAACACGTGGCACAATCTGAAGCATCCATAGGTTTAAGATCCGATGGTTAGGATGGGTACAGCTGCCTCACCCTAAGAAGGGTGCCTCACATGATTCAATTCCTATATATATATATATATATATATATATATATATGTATATATAGGGGCGGGATCCCGTGCGAACTACAGTTCCCTACGAACTGTACGAACCAACTTAAAATAATGCTTCACAAACAAAAGAAAGAGGTAGCAGGCCCACCATACATAATCACATACTGACATTTGCATACAAGTCACAATCCCTAACTTTCAACTTTCTATTAATATTCCCTCGACGATGCTCCAACGCCGGCAACGCTGACGTAGCTCCGACGCTGGCCTTCGCTCTATCGAGGATATTGCTTTTTCTCCGGTGACGTACTCATTCCTCCAGCGAATCAAGCGGGACCTAACTTAACCTCCGACGCACCACCTTCATATCTTCATTATTAAACTCGCAACACATATCTGCACTTACGATCACCGGAGCACCAAACGTTGAACAATTTCAACTAGTTATCTCACAACATCGCCTAATCAAATGAAGAGGAGAAGTACGAGGTGGGGATTTGTGTCTAGGTTCCAGGCACTGGTGAATGAAGCTCGACAGGTGTAACTCGATTCGACATCGAGCTAGACCGACGGAGATCGAGGAACGAGGGGCAGCTATTTCCGGTGGTCCGCTGCTTGTGGTGGGAATGTTCTAGAACGAATTAATTTCGGGTTTCGGTAACGTATCAAAGAGCAGGTTCAAGTTGTGGGCTCGATTTTAGGATTAAAGGGGATGGTGGTGGCTCGTGCCGTATTTCTCTGTGATTTTGGTTGTTACCGTTGAGAAACTGCCATCACCTTAGCCTAAGAAACCTAGGACTATTCAAGTTCGCTAGTTCAGGTTGCTTGATTTCAATTCGTTTTGCTCAACTAATTTTGTTTTGTCATATTAAGGATATGATTTTATGGGTTATAATGTGGATAAGTGAGCTTTAGTGCTACAATATTTCTAATAATTGGTTTGGGATAATTGTAAAATGTCATGGCATAATCTCTTAGACAGATTAAAATGTCTTTTAATAATAAATATTTTTATTAAAAGAGTGTATTTAGCTAGCTAGATGTATGTGTAGTTAACAATTTTAAAAAGTGTATCTAGCAAGCTGGAAGTATGTATACAATAATTTAAAGGAGTGTATCTAACTAGTTAGAGAGATATATCCAGCAGCTTAAACGAGTGTATCTAGATAGCTAAAGGTATGTATCTACTATCTAGAAACTTAAAAAAGTGTATCTGCTAATGTACCTAGCCAGAGGGATGTATCTAGCAACCTAAACAAGTAAAAGAGTGTATATACCTAGTTAGAGGGATGTATCTAGCAATTTAATGAATGAAGATTGGATTTTCATGTGGGTAATGTATGATGTTTGAGGGCCCAAATAATAGAATGGTGTAAAGATTGGGTTTTCTATGTGAAAATTTAGAATGAAATGAATCCAGATGAAAATGGGGGCAAAGAATCGTAGTTTTAGTACAGTAATAAATGAAAAATTGGTTAAATAATGAAATGTAGCTCATAGATTGGATTGAGCTGGGTAATGTAGGAACCCAAGTGGAGCAACAATTGTATTTTCAGTACAATAATTAAGTTGGTAAAATAATAAACTAATTCAGAGATTCGGAGTCTAAGTACAGTTTTTAGATAATTGACATGTCATTATACTGAAATCTCACTAAAATATGTATATTTGTATCACTACTGAGTAATGAAGGTATCAACGAATGACATTAAAGGTATTTATAGAGAATGTTAAAGGAGTGTATCTAGCTAGATAGAGGTATGTATCTAGTAATTTAAAGGAGTGTATCTAGCTAGCTAGAGGTATGTATCTAGCAATTTAAAGAAGTGTATCTAGCTAGCTAGATGTATGTATCTAGCAATTTAAAAGAGTATATCTAGCTAGCTAAAGATATATATATATCTAGAAACTTAGGGGGTGTTTGGTTGGGCATCTTGGAATGGATTGGAATGGATTTGCTCCATTCCAATGTTTGGTTGGTGTATTTTGGAATAGAGTTAGAACCCCTTAGTTATCTAACTCCCTTCCAACCCCTTGGAATCTCATACCCATCTTCCCACCTTGGTATCAAACTCCATTCCACTCTTTTATAATTTTAAGATGAACCAAACAACTTTACATGGGAATGGATTTTCAACCCCATACCTCTATGGATTCATATTCCAATCCGATCCATTCCAAGCTCTTGAACCAAACGACCCCTTAAAGGAGTGTATCTAACTACCTAGAGATATGTATCTAGCAATTTCACCGAGTGTATCTAGCTAGATAGAGTTGCGTATTTAACAATTTACAGGAATGTATCTAGCTAGGTAAACACATGTATCTGGAAACTTAAAGAAATGTATCTAGATAGGTAGATGTATGTATCTAGCAATTTAAATGAATGTATATAGAAACCTAAAGTATCATGAAATTAACGACGAAGTTGAATAAACATCAAACAATGGAAAAGTATAAACTAAAAGGCATTTGATGACATATTTGAGTAGGACATACATTAAAATAAAGTTTTCAATTTTGTTTAAAATTTGTCGTGAATTCATGTAAAATTGTCGACAATATTGAAGTCCATATCATAAAATGTCGGTATTGTCACCGGCTAACAAAGATGCCGCAATGAATTATGGAACTGTCGAGAGATGTTTTCGGATTCGAATTTTTACGACCAAGCCACAAAATAGCCTTTTTTTCTTCCTAAATTCTAATTCGGTTTACGTAGATCTAAGAATAAAATCATAAAGCATCAACATCACCCCGCATAGGAGACTTGTGAGCGACCCATCACCGTCCCAATCAACCACCACATTCATAACCTTCCTCGACGTCGCTAAATTGTCGCACCACTCAGCCACCATCACTCACACTGCACTTCCACCAGCAAACACCACAAAACACCATACGCACCCTCACCACCACTTACCACCACATTACTCCACCCCCAAACCTTTTCACCCTCACCATTCATCCACCATAACACCACCGTCGACATCGAAAATCAAGTTCTAAAATACAGATCTAAAAATCGAACAAAAGCAACCACCACAAGTACGATACCTAAAGCATGACGGCGTGAAAGACGAACATATTTGAGAGAACATTGTGTCCACGTCGTCAGTTTTGGTTGATCGACGACATTAATTAGTGAAGGGCGAAGATAAGACAAACTGATCGGAACTTTTCGCCGCTGACGGAGAGAAATAGGGTATTCAGGAGAGTGAGAAACTAAGACGTCGAGTTGCCGGAGTATTCAGGAGCCAACTAACAGCCCGGCGGCGGCAAGGGCGGTGGGCAACGGGGTAGGGATGAGAGAGAAAAGAGTATGTGTGATTATTTGAGGGTCAGAGAGTAGATGGAAAGGGTCGTGAATAGTTGCATCTGAAACATGTAGCGCGTGAATGTTACATTAGAGCTATTTTAAGTCAGTTCGTAAGTTCGCACCAAACTATAGGTTCGCACGGGAGCCCAATTCTAAACATATATATATATATATATATATATATATATATATATATATATATATATATATATATATATATAGAAATTGCATCAGGTGAGTCTAGACATTTTAAATGAGTACGTCCTATCTTTTTTTACCGTCAGATCTGTTCGAATCAACGATTGAGATGGGCGTCTTAGTAAGGGCAATAGCGTAATTTCCAAATTCTTAGATGATCATACTGCTGCAATTCTCAATCATCGTTTGTATCAAGTTGTCTTTCTCTTTCATCAAATTTTTGTTTCTCATTCCTCTCTTCGTATTTTCATTCAATCTACTCCTCAATTTCTTTATGATTTGCTTACACATTGGAATATCTGAAATTCAATTCTTCTTCTATCTATATTATGATTTTTAACTTCTTATCAGTTGTTCATCGTCATTCTCTTCGATAATCTCGTAGAAACCCTAAAAAATTCGACACAGTATATTATTTTTGCTCAACTATAGGAAGGATCATAAAAACAAGCTTTAAGCGTCGTGGACATCGTATGCGATTCAGTTATGTATGCTCTTAGTGAAGATTCTTCGCTTAATATCTCAAAAATTAGGTATTTTGCCATTTTCTTTGCAATTCTATTCAGGATTTTTGTTCTCGTTAATTGTTAGTATTAAAATGCATAATCGGATGGTTCTTAGGTCAATTTGCATGATTTGTGGAATCATTCCTATACTATCTTGCTACACGATCCTTGTGAATTTTGGTAATTAGTTGCCGAGAAGTGAATAATTGTTGTATATTGCACTTTTTGTGATTCCTGATGTAATTGGGACAATTTTGCAGCAACAAGATATAAACAAATTGAAAGATAAAAGACGGTCCCTCTGTAATAATAATGATATATTTGTGTTATGAAAATGGCCGTCGGTTTGTGTTACGGTAACAGTG